>JAPYZC010003667.1:0-11579 GCA_030522665.1 Ichneumoninae sp. A BG-2022a | reverse complement strand
TTTTTTCAGATTTTTACACCATCAAGAAGTACTCGCAATTTTCTCTTATTGTTGTCGAACTTATGCGAAGTCAGCGCGCAGCGAGACTCCCTCCTTAAACGGCTATAACTCGAGAATGCCTCGAGCGATCAAGCTAACATTTCACAGAGACTATGTGCGGCTAATAGTCAATATTTCTTCAAAATGGTATTTAAAAAATGTGCAGTTGTTTTTTTTTGTACGCCATTTTTTATTTCTTCAAAAATGTCGGTTCACGCTCTAACTCTCACAATTTTTTGTCTCGCTGGACATTTTTTTACTACCTTCAATATTTTTGAATATTCTTAATTATTCGAATATATTGAAGTATTCGAATATTCTTAATTATTCGAATATATTGAACCACTCGAATATTCTTAATTATTCGAACATATTGAAGTATTCAAATATTGAATTGTAAATTTTTTTTTAATATTCGCATATACCTCCTAATTTCCACGAGATTTTCTGCTTCCCGTCGCCAGAGATCGTCGGAAAAAAATAAAACAGATAAAAAAAAAAAAAAAAGAACCAGGACAATTAGATTCTATTTTTTACGGGGTCGAGAGGGCCGTGCTCATGGGACGAGTAATTATGTGCCTCTCGCCTCCTCATAATTAGAGCGGTCGGGGTGCCGGCACAGCTCGCTCTCTCTCGTCTTCTCGATCGTACGCTCTCCCTCTCTCTTTCTCTCCCGCTCTCCCTCTCCTCACGAGTATATATTGCGCGCAACACGCACGTGACCCGGTTTCTCAGCTGTGGCTTCGCAACTCGCGTCACACAATTCCACAACACCGGTAGAGGAAAAAAAAAAAAAAAAAAAAAAAAACTTATACATTTGCATGCAATCCGAAAGGAAAAAGGCTCTTTCGACTCTTCAAAACAAATGATAAATCGACGAGCGGCTTTATCGTTTCCAGCCTATCGCTCTGATAATGAATAAAAATAATAATAATAAATTAACTTTGTCCTCCCAACGTTTAATCACTCGAACGTTTTATCTCCGTCCTTCTCGTTCGCGACTTGTTGCATTGACCTACTGATGCGAGAACAATATATAAAGTCCCGCTCGCATAAGCGACGCGACGCGAGAGAGCCTGTGATGGTCACGAACGCCAAGTGACAACGAGATCGTCGCGTTCGATTTTTCTTTTTTTTTTTTATACCAACACACAGCGTCGACACGAGCTCGTCTGGTATTTATACCGTGTCAATATCAGCGGCCACGTCCGCCCGGGACGAACAGAGCCGATGTATAAATGAGGAGAGGGAAAAACAAAATACACAATGTCGTCGGGGAAGTCGCGACGCCTGATGCCGAACTTAGACAGTATATACACATACATATACATATATATAGACAAATATATACATATAGTGTAACATAGTATGGATATTGTGTAGTCAAAAGTGAAGAAAAAATGTAACCATTTTTTTTCTTTGTATATTTAATTCAGAAATACAATAAGAAAAGGAAGAAGAAACTTGATTTCTATGTTATTGTATTTTTGAAGTAAATATAGAAAGAAAAGAAAATTGTTTAAGTTTTTTCGTCTTTTTACTACATAATTACTATACTAAATATACAGGTTTCTATAAAACTGTTTATCAGAACTTGGCTCACACGATTTTTTTTTTAAGATCGATTCGACATTTTTTTTTTAACATATCAACATTTTTAAGTAACCGGCCAACAATTTTTTACTTTTGTTTAAATGAGGGGAGGGGAAAAACAAAATACACAACGTCGTCGGGGAAGTCGCGACGCGTGATGCCGAACTTAGACAGTATATACATATACATATATATATAGACAAATATATACATATAGTGTGTATAGTAGTAACATGGTATGGATATTGTGTAGTCAAAAGTGAAGAAAAAATGTAACCATTTTTTTTCTTTGTATATTTAATTCAAAAATACAATAAGAAAAAAAAGAAGAACTTGATTTCTGTGTGATTGTATTTTTGAGGTAAATATAGAAAGAAAAGAAAATTGTTTAATTTTTTTCGTCATTTTACTACACAATTACTATACTAAATATACAGGTTTGTATAAAACTTTATCAGAACTAGGCTCACACGATTTTTTTAAGAGAAAAAAAATGTAACCATTCTTTTTTTCTTTGTATATTTAATTCAAAAATACAATAAGAAAAAAAGAAGAAACTTGATTTCTATATTATTGTATTTTTGAAGTAAATATGGAATGAAAAGAAAATTGTTAAATTTTTTTTGGTCATTTTACTACACGATTACTTTACTAAATATGCAGGTTTGTATAAAACTGTTTATCAGAACTTGGCTCACACGATTTTTTTTTAAGACCGATTCGACATTTTTTTTTAACAGATCAACATTTTTAAGTAACCGGCCTACAATTTTTTACTTTTGTTTAACAAAAACAATATTTTATGGTACGTGTCATTATAATTTTTTTGGTACGGGGCATCGTATATACACATATATATATATATATATATGATAAATAACGTACTGTCGCACTTCTCGTGACGACGTGGCTTCAACTAACGGCCTTTACGAAACGAAATCGATATCGTCGAGCAGTTATTGATTCGAAAGAAATCTTTATTTGGGACCTCGAAACTCAAACGTCCACCTTCGAACCGTCAATACAACATCCGTCACTTTTATTGATAAACAGAGTGCGTAGCAACACAACCGAGTAGCCGAAGTTGCGTTCACTTGTCTTTAATCGAATCTGCCTCATGCGCTCTCTAACTGTATTTTTTTATCGTCGTAATGTAAACAAATATATACATACATATACGTATATGTACGTATATTAAAAAAAAAATAAACACTCGAGTGAGAGGCCATCGGCGACTCACCATTTAAATAGCTCGTGGCTGGAGGGAGAAACGGTGGAATTTAAATCTCGATCCGTTTTGCAGTCGGCAGTGCAGCGCGGTACATCGGTTGCGGTAAGCACCGATTTCGTGTCCTCCTCTTCTATATCTCTCTCTATCTATCCCTCCCTCCCCTCCCCCCCCCCCTCCTCCGCCCCGCCGCGCCGACACTCGACGTAGTAGCGGCAACACTCGAGAAAGAGCGAGATCAAGAGAGCTTCGTAAACTCTTGCGTCACCACTCGCATACTATGTACATGTAACTGTTGCTATATCGCAGCGCATAGGGGACGAATCGCCGCTGTGTTCACTGCATTTCTATTTTTTTTCTCCTCTGATATAAAACGTAGAAATATAAAATAGCGGCCAGGTGAACAGGCGGAGAGGCCTGCGCTATCTTATCGCTTCACCGGAGAAAAAAAAAATGGTTATTCACAATCGCGCATTTGCAACGAAACACGATTCGATCGTGTCTCGCGCGGGCGGAGAAAAGAAGCGGAACACTTCTGGTCGGTAAAAAACACGATACTTTACGTACTTGATATTTTCTTATATTTTTTTTGTTTTCACTCGATTTTTTTATTTGTTTTCGCTTCACGTACGAACGACTTCCTTCCTTCCTTCCTCGACTGCTCTCCTCTTCCTCCCTCTTCGCAACACGTAACTCACGGTATTCGACTCGCGATCGCGAGGTATCTTGAAAAACTTGAGTATTACAAAAATTTTCTCTTTATCATCGATTCAATTCGATGGGATTAATTAATACGCGCACGCTATGTATGATTTGTTGGTTTTTTTTATAATAAATATGTATATTTATTTATTTTTTTTTGTATACACACTATAGATATTAATATTCTAATGGCAGTGAGAGCGAGGCTCCTCCCCCGCAGAAGGCTCTCGCGCGACTGACGCGAGCCGCTTCGAGACGGGCGCGGGTCACGAGGGGAGGGGAACGGCCAGGTAGGGGAGGGAATGCTGCGCGTGCTGCTTGCCGCTGCCGCTGCTGCTGCTTCGGTGCCTCGAGGAATCGCGCGCGGGGAGGGGAGAACATTCTGTGCGAGCTACACTACCAGCATGGCGAGTTCAGCCTGCAGTCCGCCGGAGATGCTGGGGTAATGCGGGTCGTGTAAAAAGAGGCTACGTATATTTATCTCGAAAATATATATGTATTCTCTCACTCGTTAAATCCATGGAAGAACCTTCCTAAACTATATTCTCAGTGCATTACGATTTCGAATTATTCCGTAGTAAAAGTACGATCTTCTTCTTAAAATCTTCTATGCATAAACCTCAGCGATTTTTGTTTTTCCTCAAGTGCAGAAAATAATTAAATTTCATTAATTATATTTTTTTAATAAACTTTTTGCACCAAGAATATCGTACATTCGTGAATTGTTATGGTTCTAAAACGATTTTTTTAAATTATAAATTGGAATAATTTTGGATGGAGGTTTATTGTATCCGAATTAAATAAACTATATTCTTATTGCGTTACGATTTCGAATTATTCAGTAGTAAAACTACAATCTTTTCTTTAAATCTTCTATGCATAAACCTCAGCGATTTTTTTTAAATCAAGTGCAGAAAATAATTAAATTTAATTAATAGTGACATTTTTTTAATAAACTTTTTGCCCTAAGAATATTGTACACTCGTGAATTTTTACGGTTCTAAATGATTTTTTATTACAAATAGGAAGAATTTTGGATGGAGATTTATTGTATCCGAATTAAAAATTCAGCCAAGGTCAGATAAGAGGAAGCTGCGGCTGTTTAAATAAAGTAGTACTAAAAGTATTGTGGACTCGTGAATTACTATGGTTCCCAAAGTTTTTCTAGATTATAAATTAGACTAATTTTGGTAGAAGATTTATCGAGTCCGAGTTAGAAATTCAGCCGAGGAGAGATAAGCGGATGATAGGAAGCTGCGGCTGCGACCCGCGTTGCCCACGCTTTATCTAAGCCAGTGTAGACTACCGCTGCTGTGGCACGTTATACACGCTATGGCTGCGGTGGGGAAATAAGCATCGCGACGTGCGACGAAGCAGGCACCAGCAGCAGCAGCAGCGGCGGCGGCAGCACAGCGTTATAGCGAGGCTTAGCCAGCGTGAGTGAACACACCTCGTTCGCTGATACGAGGGGGATGAAGGACGCATGCGCATTGCCCTTGTTTTGGGGAACCCAGAGCCGTGTCACTCGAGCCACCGCCCCCGATGCACCGTACCGATTAGACGAACCGGCGAGAGGGACAAAATTATTATTTTTTTTTTTTCTCTCGTACCGGAATTATCCTGTGGAGTCGAACAGAAAATTTTAACGGAGTCACGTACGCACGCGAGTTTCGACGTTTTCGGGAACGAGAAGCCAGGAAAGAGAAACAGAAAGAGATAATTGCCGAGGCGGCTATGCGGTCGCGGCGGTTCCGAAAGCAGCGTTTTAGTGTCTCGGCGCTGGTGGCGCAGCGGCGCGGAGAGGAAGCTCGACTGTGTATAATTCTGTATCCTCGGGACGTAAGAGAGTAACGGTTCTCTTCCACCACCGTGTACCTATCTTGTACCGTATATATATGTATATATATAGTTACAATATTAAAGTCCTTTTATCCTTTTTTCGTTTAAAGAGTCGAGAGAGGATAAACAGGATTTTCCGTGCAGGTTAGCAACGGAGTCCGCGAGTTTGCGCGCGGATAAAACGACGAAGATTAACCTAACTTTTTTGGCACTGCGTACATAACCTCACTCGCGTAGTCACCTCGCAAATATATCGGTGTAACAAGAGGCGCGGAGTGAAGGAAAATTGGATATAATAATAAAAATAGTAATAATGAAAGTGAGAAAAAATAAATAAAATACTTAACAGTATTTTATTTATAAAACTACGACCATTAACGTAACTTTTTCGGACCCGCGTACATAACCTCACCCGTGTCGTCACCTCGCGCATATATCGATGCAACAAAAGGCGCGGAGTGAAGAAAAATTCGAAATAACAATAAAAATAGTAATAATAAAAATGAGAAAAAATAAATAAAATACCATTGATTTAGTAAGTTTCACAGCAGAGGTCGAAAACACACGAGACTCTCTCCCTCCCGTGCGAGAATAGAAGTTGTGGCGTTTTCACGAATGCCGGAAACGGATGCAATCCGTTACACGAGTGAAAGAGAGCTCGGGCGTCTCCTCACCCTGCAGAAGGAATAGTTTAACAGAGGAGAGTCGGCGGAGGAGAAGTTAACCTCCACCGCGGGCTTTTAGACGCTGGGAGTGTAAATATAGGCGGCGGACGTTAACGAGGGGAGAACAGAGGAAATCGTCGTGTACACGAAAACTCTGTAAACTGCCTAAATACGATGGAGTGTTGAAAAAAAACAAGATGGCGGAACATTTTTTCAAGATTCTGATTCGATGACTGTAAAGATCAACTTCAAAATATTTAGAACCCATTTTTTCCGAAGCGGTATTTAATTTTTAACAATCGGTTTGAAGAAAAATGGGCTCAAAATTTTCAAAAAGTTGAAAACTTAAATCGTCATATCGCTTCCTCATATAAGTTCACCATAGAAATTTGCATTTTGCTTCCTCATAAACAAGCTTTGCGAATAAAGGAACTTCAAAAATTTTTTAAATTTAAAAAAAAATGGATTCGAATGCCTCTTTAGTCAGATTTTCGGATTTAACGTGTGAAACCTTGCATGGAATTCATACGACCGAAATGCATTCGAATTGTCGAACCGGCCACGTGGTCGTGACACGCACACCTTGGCCGGTCGACCTGCACGGCCGAGACCACGTGATTTTTTCAAGATTCTGATTCGATGACTGCAAAAATCAACATAACTTCAAAATATTTAGAACCCATTTTTTTCCGAAGCGGTATTTCTTTTTTAAGAATCGTTTCGAAAAAAAATGGATTCAAAATTTTCAAAAAGTTGAAAACTGAAATTTTCATATCGCTTTCTCATAAAAGTTGAAAATTTTTATTTTCATATCGCTTTCTCATAAAAGTTGAAAATCGAATTTACATATCGCTTTCTCATAAAAGTTGAAAATTTTAATTTTCATATCGCTTTCTCATAAAAGTTGAAAATCGAATTTACATATCGCTTTCTCATAAAAGTTGAAAATTGAATTTTCATATCGCTTCCCCATAAAAGTTCAACATTGAAATTTGCATTCTGCTTCCTCATAGAATAAGCTTTGCGAATAAAGGAACTTCAAAAAAAAAATTGAATTTTTTTTGAAAAAATGGATTCAAATGCCTCTTTAGTCAGGTTTTCGGATTTAACGTGTGAAACCTTGCATGGAATTCATACGACCGAAATGCATTCGAATTGTCGAACCGGCCACGTGGCCGTGACACGCACACCTTGGCCGGTCGACCTGCACGGCCGAGACCACGTGGTAGTTCATCGTCGTCGCCGTGGTTCTTCGACCTTTCTCCGCGCACCGATTCAACTTCTCCTCGTGGACTATCGCATGCACGAGGTGAGGCCGAAGGCACAGGTGCAATTACTCTTTTCATCCCGAGAGCTCACCGAGCTGCTGCCCTCGGCCATTAATCGGTCATACACCTATATATAACTCCCATTATCTTAATTAACTTCCCACATGGAAACGCTTTTGTCGACTGATTTATGTTCCAATAATATTCACACATTTCATACATTTTCCGCCCATAAAAATATTATGTATGACGTATTATGCATTAAAAAACAATAAATATAAAAATAATAAAATTAAACTTTGTTGCACAAAAATTAATCTAAAGGTCCAATATTTAAAAAAATTTATTTTATATTTTTTCTATTAAAATAAGTAAAAAAAATATTGGTCCTTTACATTAATTTTGTATCTTTCTTTCCCACGTTGGTCGTTACTCGCCTCCACGTACTATAATAAAATGACAAAAAAAATTAAATGTATATATATAATAATATTTTGAAAAACGTTCAATAATTTTTCGTTCCTGTTTTCTGTTTTTAGCCTCGCGTGTGCAGACTCGGGACGCACGGGACTTCGATTTACATTCTGGTTTGAGGGATGGACGAAGGTCAAGGAATAAAAAAAAATTGTAAGTTGAAATAATTTTTGTATCTTTTTTTTCATGTAGACCATTGCATCTTTCTGCGAAGCAAACACCTAAATAACCTACCCCAAAAGATGATTCGTTGCGAAATATAAATATTTTTCTGGATATTTTGAATATCGCGAGATATTTTGACAAAAATTCTACATATTTGTTTCTCTTTTTCTGTATTTAGCCTCGCGTGTCCAGACTCGAGCACGGGTGTTGGATTTACGTTCGGGTTTGAGGGATGAACGACGATCACGGAACAATAACTTCAGTGTCCGAGTGAACCGATGGAAGTGAGGAAGAAAGGAAGGAAGGAAGGGAGTAATACACAAGAGGTCTCGTTGTAGCCGAGCCGGTTTGGTGTTGCACCGGCTCGCGCGACTCGCGAGGCTGTTGCTCACCTTCCTTACTTCCAAGACTCTTATGAATAATGCATTTTTCATCGAGTGCGTTCGGGCGAGTAGCCTGGCCATCAACGGAATGCTTACGGTCTGTGCATATATACACACACGTGAGTCACTGACTCTCCAAATTCTCTCTTTCTCCTCCTCCGTATTCATATATATACATACATTGACGGGTACGAATAAAAAGGGCGTAACTCGTATACTTTAACATGGGAGTTACTTTATCCTTTAACTTGGGAGCCTTTTTAATTCTCAGCTCTCTTATATATACACATATTTATATAAATTTGGGGGTGGATTTCGATTAAAAATCACTCCCACATACGCTATATTCTTGAGATTTTGGATTTTATAGCATATAGAAGTGGATTTCGAAAATCCTAAATCCCAAAAAGCATGACAGAGTGGATTTCGATCCTATATCAGTTCCATGTGCTATATTCTGGAGATTTCGAATTTTATAGCAGATAGTGGATTTCGATCCTATATCAGCTCCATATGCTATATTCTTGAGATTTCAGATTTAATAGCATATAGTGGATTTCGAAAATGCTAAAATCCCAAAAAGCATAACAGAGTGGATTTCGATCCTAAATCAGTTCCACATGCTATATTCTAGAGATTATGGTTTCTATACCACATGGAAGTGGATTTCGTAAATCCTAAGTCCAATGTAGCATATCGGAGTGGATTTCAATCCGAAATCACTCCCATACGTTATATTCTCCAGATTTCGCTTTTCATAGCATATAGAAGTGGTATGTATAGTATACATACATATAAATACATACATACATACATATATACATATACATATATGTGCGTATCTGTATGCAAAACCAGCGTGTATGGAGGAGAAAAGAAGAAGCCGAGGGTCTCAGAGTCGAAAACAAGGAGTGAAAGAGTGAAGACTAATTTTAACGCGCGAGCAGCCCGTCGTCTCGCGGGCCCCTCGAGAAAGAGAAACGGGATAGTTGATTATACATGCGAGTTAAAGAGAGACGAATTTATGTGAAAACAAATCAATCGAAAACGAGCGTGCACGCGTCGGAGCAACTCGACGCTCACGGAGCTTCGACTCATAATCTAATCGGATCGAATATTATCGCGCGAATTGCAGCGCCGATTCGCGGAACGGAAATTATACGGCCTCGGCGAGATCGAGCCGAACGAATGGTTTATCGATTTTTATTTCTTTTTTATTATTTTTTATCGAAGCTGGAATAAAAAAAATAGAGTTTTATAAAGAATATGTAAATCGTTCCCTGGCTTTGAACTTTTGAGCACGCGATTCGAGATTTTTACCCCCCCCCCCCCTCCCCCCGCCCTCGTGAGAAAATATATTTTCGTAGTATAAAAATAGTTTATGGTGAAGATATCAAAATTGATACTTCGAAAATTCGTCACGGACGTGCATGAGAGTAAGATTTTGAGTGTACAATTTTGCGATTTATGACTAATATAAAAATTGGCCATTCCGTTTTGTTTTTTTATTTATCGATTGAGTTTCGAACATTTTTTGAATTACCGAGCGTTCAGTTACGGACCACATCGGACACTCGAGACATATTCTCGTGCCCCGCAGTACATTTTCAAAATAGCGATAAAACACATACTGATCGGAATTTCGGATACTGATATTTAGACACTCGCAAATATGATCCATTTTTTTTTCATCGCCATATTAAACGAAAATAAATTGAACTAGCTAAAAATAAACTAAACCAAAACAGACCAAAAAAGCGTTAGTTTTTTTTGGTTCTGCTACAAAACAATAACATTTAAACAATCTCAAACTGAAATAGAAAAAAATCGGATTTTAATGAAATATTTTAACGGTTATAGAGATGAGAATTGACTGAGACACACGATATTACATGGATGACTGGAATAGCACGGTATGACAAATGACAAACGTACAGATTATCGATTGACATGATGACAAGAGTCTTGATCGGACTTTTAAAGAGAGCGGGTGTTGATAGTTCGTACTTGAGATAAATATATGTGATTGCAATTAAAAATCCGTCAAAAAATATCCGTCAAAAAACAAAACACCCGTGTTGTTGACTTCGGTCGGTCGTAACAATATTTTTTGCTCGGGACATTTATGCAGCGGCGAAGTTGGACCAATAATCACATACACACTTATCGAGCAGCGATTTAAGTCCCTCCAAAAGCAGCCTTAAATCTCCAGTCGAACGTCGAATCGATGCCCGGATTTTACATATATAAATATATATAAAGTAATATATAAAAGCGTCAATTTCCTTTAGGACTGATACAAAACAATAACAAAAAAAATCTCAAACTAAAAAAAAAATCAAATTGCAATAAAATATTTTTTGCTCGGTCTATTTACGCAATGGCAAAGTTAAACCAATAATCACATCACTCATAGATCACCGATTTAAGTCCCTCCAAAAGCAGCGTTAAATCTGCGGTCGAACTCGAAGCGAAAATCACATCGTCGAGAACCGAATGCAAGTGACAAAAAGATGAATGTGTATATATACATATACATATGTATTACTTTATATATATAAAGTAATATATAAAAACGTCAATTTCCTTTAGGACTGATACAAAACAATAACAAAAAAAAATCTCAAACTAAAAAAAAATCAAATTGCAATAAAATATTTTTTGCTCGGTCTATTTACGCAATTGCAAAGTTAAACCAATAATCACATCACTCATAGAGCACCGATTTAAGTCCCTCCAAAAGCAGCGTTAAATCTGCGGTCGAACTCGAAGCGAAGCTCAAATCGTCGAGAACCGAATGCAAGTGACAAAAAGATGGATGTAATATATATACATACACATATATAAATAAAGTAATATATAAAAGCGTTAATTCCCTTTAGGAATGCTACAAATGATAATGTAAAAAAAATCAGATTGCAATAAAATATTTTTTTATGCAACGGCGAATTTTGGAAGTTAAACGAATAATCACATCGCTCATCGCGCAGGATTTAAATCCCTGCAAAATCAGCCTCAAATCTCCGGTCGAACGTCGAATCGATGCTGGGATCTTCGAGGACCGAATGCAAGTGACAAAAAGATGTTTGTATATGTGTACACACACATATACATATATACATACATATATATATATTGTAACGACCGGGCGAATGAATAACGCGCGTATTTAGTTTGGGGGCGGATATTATTAGTACAATCGCATCTAAATATCCCGAGCATG
>JAPYZC010003666.1:0-11580 GCA_030522665.1 Ichneumoninae sp. A BG-2022a | reverse complement strand
AAATAGACGGAAAAAAAAAAAAAAAAAAAAAATGATCCAAAAGAAAGTATCCCAGGTGGGTTTTGGTCGGCTGGCTGTTACACCCCAGTTCCGGCCCGTGACCGGCTGGGCTGCCGGGCTGCCACCTGGGACGCAGAGATGACGAATGTTGAGGTACTCACCGGACTCCGAGACGGATGGGCTGCCAGCAGACCTGTCCGAGTTCCTGGAGCTTGCCGTGGAGCTTGTCGAAGAGGCCGTCGCTACCGAACACTCGGAGACACTTCGCCTTTTTGATAGCAGAGCGGCGGCCGCGGCCGCGGCTGCAGCCGCCGCCGAGCCGCAGGACGAGCCGGTCGGTGCGCTCGAGCTCAGACCGTGGAGACCCGCGTGCAATCCGTGGTGGAGTCCCGTCTGGGTCGTCAGCTGCTCCAGCCGCCGCTTCAGGAACCTGTGCTCCCGCGACAGCTGTTCCTTGTGAACCGCGTGCTTTCGTTCCCGTTCCTCCAAACTCTGACGACAACAAAACAAACACAGGGACCTGCGGTTCAGTCGAGATTATCGTGTCGTGTCTTATTCCGACAAATCCCTCAACCACCGGCTGCAGGGGAGAGCGGGGCGAAATGGGACAGTGGGGCAAAACTCGATTTTCCAATAATTTTTGGATGCCTCAATTTGTCCCAACGATACATCCGGATTTTTCAAGCCCGTTTTGCCCAACTCATCACCACGGTCTCCTTGGAAAAGTTATTGGAAAATTGCGTTTTGCCCCGCTCTCCCCACATTGTTCAGTACATTCATTCATGAAAGCTCGCTTCGCAGTTTCGATCACTGAAACCGAAAGAGAAATCTTATTTTTTCGCCGTTGGAGGAAATAAGTTTTGGATGCCTCGTTTTGTACCAACGATACATCCGGATTTTCAACTCCGTTTTGCCCCACTCACCGCAACCATCCAAAAGTTATAAACATCCAAAATATTGGAAAATCCGAAAGTTATAAAGATTCAAAATATTGGAAAATCCAAAAGTTATAAACATCCAAAATATTGGAAAATCCGAAAGTTATAAACATCCAAAATATGGGAAAATTGCGTTTTGCCCCACCGTCCGTTTTGCCCCGCTCTCCCCACATTGCTCAATACATTTATTCATGAAAGCTCTCTTTGCAGTTTCAATCGCTGGAAGCGAAAAAGAAATCTTATTGTCTCGCTGTTGGAGGAAATAATTTTTGGATGCCTCAATTTGTACCAAAGATACATCCGGATTTTCAATCTCCTTTTGGCACTGAGAGAAAGAAATGGTTGGATCAAGCAAATGCGCGGTGACATACGTTCAAAAGTGTGTTTTGTTGGTACAACAAAATTTGTTTCAATCAACAAGTTTTGAATGAATTGAAGCAACTAATCGTTTAACAAAACAATGCTTTATTTGTACCAAACAAACAACAGCTTTGAACGTATGTCACCGCGACTTTTGGTTAACCCAACCAATTTCTTTTCTCAGTGCACCGTCAACATCCAAAAGTTATTGGAAACTTGCGTTTTGCCCCATTATTCCCTTTTTCGCCACTGTTCCATTTTGCTCCACTTTCACCTACATTGCTCAATACATTCATTCGCGAAAGCTCTCTTCGCGAGTAGTTTCAGCGAAGGAACCTTATTTTCTCGCCCCTCGAGGAAACCCGTTGATTCTAGCGATTACCGCCGCAGGTGCGGTTGGGCGCTTAGTGTGTGGCCGACGACTAGTCGTTAGCCGGCAGCGGGTTGGCAGCCAATGATCGGATCTCGACTAATACCCAGCACTGGCTAAATCGCTGATGTATAACCGCTTCGACGTTGGGTTTGCAAAGTTGAAGTCGTTCAACTTTGCGACTCATCGCTGCATAGCAAAGTTGAGTTGTAATGACGCGTGTTCAGCGATGTCAAGTGGACGTTGGCGCACGACGTTGGCCGGACGTCGGCAGCCGACATTGGGCCAGCGTCCGGATGGTCGGATCTCCATCGGCGACCGGAGTCGGTTCGACTTTGCAACTCAGGCCGTAGTTGGTCCAACGTCGGCCCGGCCCCCAAACCGCACCTGGCTTATCCCAGAAGTCTCCGAGCCTCGAGGTGACTGAAGAAAATCGTGAAGGCCCAGACACGTTATCTCCTCCCTTCGCCCTGCCGGTATCTCGGCGAAAGTGCGAACCACCAACCGGAAGGAATACATCGAAACTCGAGAGAGGTCGATGAGTAGTTTGCCGGTTCGCGGCGAGGCGAACCGGCTGAATCACCGGAGGCTGAAGAATCGATTGACCCGCAGTTCGTCCCGTTCTTGCCGGTGGCTTCTCGTTCCGTAGCTTTTGCCACAGCGGCCAAACTTACTCGCTAACTCGGTGAAGCAAGAGGTTAGCGAGAATCGGGTCTGAGCGACGGCGGAGGTTAGGTTAGTAAGGGGGGGGGGAGGTTGGATTGAAGCTTCGGCGTTAAACTTGGTCGTCGCCGCCTTCGATCTTGCTTATCCCCCGCCCCCTCATCCTTTTCTTTCTGCTCTTCGCGTCTGCTTTATCGTCGGATTATTAATACGTTCGCTCGAGGTACGGAGACCGCGAGCCTTTAATACCGGCGGAGTATCGGAATGGAAAGCGAAGGGGATGTGTGTGGGATATCGATAGGTCGATACACCGCCGAGAATAGGGTCGAAGGGACAGGGCGGCGAGAGAGAGAAAGATGTACTGGGGGAAGTCAACTGGGGGGTCTGTCATTCCTACTAGGGAAAGTTAGCTGGGGGAAGTTAACTGGGGCAAGTAATCGGATATGTTGATCTCTAAAGCCTAGACTGGATCACTATTGGCACAGCATTGCCCAGTGTTCGACAAACACCGGCCAGTACCGATTCCGTCTGTCATTCCCACTAGTGAAGTTAACTGGGGGCAGTTCACTGGGAGAATTTCATGGGGAGAAGTCAATTGGGGGAAGTTAACTGGGAGAATTTTACGGGGAGAAGTCAATTGGGGGAAGTTAACTGGGAGAATTTCACGGGGAGCAGTCAACTGGGGGAAGTTAACTCGGGGAAGTCAACTGGTGTAAGTCAACTGGTGTAAATCAACTGGTGTAAGTCAACTGGTGTAAGTCAACTGGTGTAAGTCAACTGGTGTAAATCAACTGGTGTAAATCAACTGGTGTAAATCAACTGGTGTAAGTCAACTGGTATACGTCAACTGGTGTAAATCAACTGGTGTAAGTCAACTGGTGTAAGTCAACTGGTGTAAGTCAACTGGTGTAAGTCAACTGGTGTAAATCAACTGGTGTAAGTCAACTGGTGTAAGTCAACTGGTGTAAGTCAACTGGTGTAAGTCAACTGGTATAAGTTAACTGGGGTAGTTAATTTGAGAACTTAACTAGGGGAAGTTAACTACGGAACTTGAGTAGCGCCGTTAACTACGGAACTTAACTAGCGAAGGTGCCGAAAATGGCCCAAAATGGTCAGGGTCTATCGATCTGCGTTTCCCAGCGAGTTTGCCAGCGCATTACCTCTCCATCATTTTTGCCGCTTTTCCTTCCGCTCTTCGCGTTTGCTTTATCGCCGGATTATTAATACGTTCGCCGGAGCTACAGAGACCGCGAGCCTTTAATACCGGCGGAGTATCGGAATGGAAAGCGTAGGGGATGTGCGAGGGATATCGATAGGTCGATACACCGCCGAGAATAGGGTCGAAGGGACAGGGCGGTGAGAAAGAGGATGGAAAGGGACGCTCCAAGGGAGGAAGCTCACGGTTCGTGCATTCTCTCTTTGTACCTGCGGCTCTCGCGGTTCGTATCAACAGCGCCGCGAGTCTCGAGATAAATCGCCCCGGAGCCGCCGCTTCCACCGCTGCGAACCCGCGTTGGCGATGCCGAGGGAGCGAGGGGGATGCCCAGCCGACTTATCGGAAGGAGATTAATCTCGAACGGGCTCTTAACGCGCCCTCGCGCGTTCGGGTTACCGGCACAAACACCCCAACGCAACCGACCACCAACTCCGCAGCGCGCACCTCACGTAGAAGGGATGCAAATATACTTTCGGGTTTTTAAATTCCCTCGCGCATCGCTTCGTCTGAGAAAACTTTTATCATTGTTATTCACGAGCTCTCTTTTTTTTTTGGGTTTTTTGGTCCTTAAGCAGACAATCGGTATTCGGAACTCTGCGCACTGTTAAAGGGGGTTTGTACTTTTGAGAAAGTTTCCTTTTTGTTCCGAAACATCTGCAAAACTCGTTCTCGTTCGCATTACAAACAAACGTCTGTAACATCGAGAAACTTATATTTTTTATTTGTTTATTTGTCTGACGGATTTATTCTTTTGCTACCTGCTTACAATAAATCCTGATTCGGAGCTCGGCATAATATATTTCATTGTAATATTAAATTTTTAATTGAGATGAATAATACAGAACAGAGATTAATACATGGCATATTTTTGATACGTAATGCATTTTATTAAATTGACGTGAAATTAATAAAATTCCCTGACATTGTTTAGAATTCGTACAATTTAAGTTAACCCGTCCAGTACCGGGGACTTTTTGCCGATCGCAAACGACTACACAAAGATACGTACTATATACGTCTGTGAATTTTTACAGACTTTTCCAGCTCATTAACTTATTATTTAGATCGTCCTGGTCGAAAAAGAATCCAGTACGTGATGGCTTAACAGCTACGATATGCATGTATTGCCTAAAATCTTACTATATGACATTATACGATTTAATCATTTTATCGAGTAACATAAGACTTGACAATTCCCTCCTGTTCACTACCCTACCTTACACCTATTCAAGTACGACAGTCTTTTCGAAAACCTCAGAACCCGTAAGATTTAAGGTTGCGCATCCAGTTCCAAATCCGGTCACTCCCGAGATGACAAAATTTCCTCCAATATTTGTCCATTTTTTGTAAAAAGACTAACATTTTCGTTTCTAAAATTAACAAAAAAAATAATAGTAGGTACTTATTTTAATGAGAAGGCTCGCATGTTGGTTACTCCCAGTTTCCACCAAGGCAGTCGCGTCCACTCAGAGGGCGAAAATCCCCGACGAAGTTTCCTCCGCGAAACGCGCTCGATTTGACTAAATCACGATCGCCGCTGGCGATAATTATCCTCAGACCCGTACCGATAATTGGTTTCCTTAGGACCGGGGTTTCGAGGTTGGTCGGTTTGGCGGGAGGTTGGAAGCTCCCGGGCAAGGTTCGGTCCACCTCCGGCTCGTCTCCACTCGCCGCCCGGAACGCGTTCGCCGCCCGGTCCTCAAAATCGTTAAAGCGTCCGAACCGGAAGTAACGTGGCGTAACTTCGGAGCGATCGCCGCCCGACGTCCGAATCGGCGCTGATCGCCCGAAGTTAACAGTCAACCACGTGGTCCGTTGAGCCACGTGGATCATCGCGGTTGGACGTGCACACCCGTCGCCGGCGTATGCGCCAAACTCGGGCGGTAAATCGAGCCCCGAGGAAGAAACTCCACCGCACGGGGGACGATGCTGCTGTTTACGTTTCGCGAATTTACGTCCCTCCGCTATAGCGCGAGTTCCGGCGACTTCGCGACTGCACAGTAGATAGTCTCGCACACGGAAGGGGTTTTCTGTTTACACGTGTGCGGCCCCGTCGGTGTTACTCGTTGAAAAGTTCTCGCGGGCTTTATCCCGCTCGGACCGATATGAGTTTACAACGGAGATAAGGGTATTAAAGCGACCGAGTCTGGGAAATAGCGTGAGCTGGGCGAGACCGCTCGTAAACTTCTTCCGCCAGTCTTGGCTCACACCCGAGTCCAACTTCGCCACCCCGGTGCGCTTTCTTATTTCATCCCCCGGAGCGAGGGAGGGTTAATCGAGAGCGGGGCCGAGTACCGCTCGAGTACCGCCCCGGACCGCCGGGAATGAAATAAAAATGTTTGCCGTGGCACAGCATTGGCCATTGTTCAACAAACACCGGCCAGTACCGGTCCCGTATGTCATTCTCGCTAGGGAAGTTGACTGGGGGAAGTTCACTAGGAGAAGTTCACTGGGGGAAATTCACTGAGAGAAGTCAACAGGGGCAAGTTCACTGGGAGAAGTCAACAGGGGCAAGTTCACTACGGCAAGTTAACTGGGGCAAGTTCACTACGGCAAGTTAACTGGGGAAGTTAACTGATGTAAGTTGACTGGTGTAAGTTAACTAGGGGAAGTTAATTGGAGGAAGTTCACTGGGGGAAGTTCACTAGGAGAAGTTAACTAGGGGAAGTTCTCTAGGAGAAGTTAACTAGGGGAAGTTCTCTAGGAGAAGTTAACTGGGGAAAGTTCACTGGGAGAAGTCAACAGGGGCACGTTCACTAGGGCAAGTTAACTGGGGAAGTTAACTGATGTAAGTTGACTGGTGTAAGTTAACTGGGGAAAGTTAATTGGAGGAAGTTCATTGGGGGAAGTTCACTGGGAGAAGTTAACTGGGGGAAGTTCACTGGGGAAGTTAACTGATGTAAGTTCACTAGGGCAAGTTAACTGGGGAAGTTAACTGATGTAATTTAACTGGTGTAAGTTAACTGGTGTACGTTAACTGGTGTAAGTTGACTGGTGTAAGTTGACTGGTGTAAGTTGACTGGTGTAAGTTGACTGGTATAAGTTAACTTCTTCCGGCAGTCTTGGCTTACCCCCGAGTCCAACTTCGCCCCCTCCGGTGCGCTTCCTTATTTCATCCCCCGGAGCGTGGGAGGGTTAATCGAGAGTGGGGCCGAGTACCGCTGGAGTACCCGGACCGCCGGGAATGAAATAAAAATGTTTGCCGTGGAGGAGACACACACTGGATTCATCCCGATGGGAGAGCTAATAGGGAAGCGAAGTTCCAACAAGAGCCTCGCGAATCAATCGGGACGATCGCCGGAGCGACCGCGCGGTTGTGTTTGATGGACCGGTGGTATTACTCGGTATTCTATCTATATCGATGTAGATAGAGCGCACTTCTGCAGGTGGACTCGAGATATTGCTCCGATCGAGCGGCCTTTGCTCTTTGACGAGAGCATCGCGGAAAAAAAAAGGAACAGAGCCGACATCTCCGGGGACGATGGTTGGGTCGGTTTTCACTTCCCGGTATTCAGTTGCAGTCTCCATGGTAACAGCCAGGTAGAAGATCGAAGAGGCTGTGCGGAGGGACGTTGAGGACGAGTCGTAGAGGGTCGCGATAAAAGCCCTGCACCGGGAGGCGAACTCCTCGGAGAGGACGAGGATCGGCTCGTCCGGGTCCGAGATTTAACTCTCGGTCATAAACGGACGTGTCGCCCGTGTCCGAAAGCCCACGCCCAACGACTGTGCGGGGGACAAGCCGGTGGCAGAGTTTCCTGGTGCTCGCCAGGAAACCGGCCCGACGACGGGAGTTACGATCGAGGGAACGATCGATCGGGGCTCTCCTCTCGCTAAGCACAATGTCGGGGCGTTTAATTATAGTGGTCGGTATAAAAGCGGGTCCTTCGACGACCGGTTGAGTTTTACGATTCGCGCGAGGGAGAGCCGGGAACGGAGGTGGTTCATGGTGTGTATAGGCGTTACACGATAACACACACGTTCCGGACAACCCTCAATCCCTGATTCTTGTAGGACACGGGATTGTCGTACTGGTGGGGTTTTACGGCATGAAACGCAGACATACCCGACGAATAGCGAAAAGTATGTACAACTTCCGGGGAAAGTGTGCAGCCGATACCGCGCGGAGTGGAAAGCGAGGGATACGAGCCGGGAGGTCGGAAGGGTGGATTACAAGTGTAGCCTGGACGAAAAAGTTTTCGTGTATCTCGGGCTGAGAGATCGCCGGGAATTCCGGGTTGGGATTCCGTTGTTTTCCACCGTTGTGCAAATAGTGTGAAGGGCAGGGTACCAGAAACGCAAGGGAAAACGGGTGAGATACAAGAATTATGATAACTTTAATTGTGGCCTCACCTAGAGGTGAGTGTTCTTCCGTGGAACAGGGTTGCCTACAAGCAATGACCGGGTCTGAGGGAGTTACTTTGCCTGTGGACGGTAGAGTAAGGAGTGTGCGGGGAAAACCTTTAACTCCAACCATGTAACTGCAGTGGGACAATCAATGAGAGACGAGTGTTCCTAATCCTGTCTGAAACGTAGACAGTTTCTTTATGGGTTGGCGGGACTAGACGGACTACAGTACAGAACGGGAAAAGTTGATGTCCAAAGGCCACACTGGGCGAGTATTGGCTCAGCATCGGCCAGTGTCCATCCAACGTCGGCGAGTACCGAACCCGTGTGAGATTCCATTAGGTAAGTTAGCTAGGGTAGTCAACTAGGGTAGTCAACTAAGATTATCAACTAGGGTAGTCAACTGGGGTAGTCAACTAGGGTTGTCAACTAGGGTAGTCAGCTAGGGTACTCAGCTAGCGTAGTCAACGACGCTTGTCAACTGGGGTAGTCAACTAGGATAGTCAACTAATCGTAGTCAACTAGAGTAGTTAATTGACTATCCTAGTTGACTACTAGGTACTATGTTGACTTCTAGGTACTAGATTGACTACTAGGTACGAGGTTGACTAGTAGGTACTAGGTTGACTACTAGGTACTAGGTTGACTACTAGGTACTAGATTGACTACTAGGTACTAGGTTGACTACTAGGTACTAGGTTGACTACTAGGTACTAAATTGACTACTAGGTACTAGATTGACTACTAGGTACTAGGTTGACTACTAGGTACTAGGTTGACTACTAGGTATTAGGTTGACTACTAGGTGTTCAGCCAGGGTAGTTAACTAGCGTAGTTAAATAAGATGGTTAACTAGGGAAGTTAACGAAAGTGGCCCAAAATGGTCACAGTCTATCGACCTCCGTTTCCCAGCGAGCTTGCCAGCGCATGACCTCTCCTTCATTTGTGCTGATCGCCGATCCGGCCACAATTACCAAAAGGGAACCCGCGTTCCGTTTCCCCACCTAGCATACACAGCGACTTTCAGAAACGAACCGACCTTAAAACTGCGATCCAATTCCATTACTCCCATTTCATTAACTTCCCGCTTGTCCCAACTTATCCGGTCATCCACTGTACACCGATTCTTGCGGTACCGCGGTCATCAACAGGGACGCAGTCGGCACTCAGCCGGTATTCTCCTGTACCATTGAAACCCTCCCGGTAGCTGGGCGAAGCGTTTTCCGCAACGTGTTTCGCGGTGGTACGTTGGCCGCAGCGACGCGGGCGGAGAAGGGAGAGCAGTAAGGTGTCGCGGCAAACACAGAGAAGCATCGGCCGGGGGCACAATGGATGCACAGTTAGTAAATTACAGAGCGGGCCCGGACAATGGTGTGTGCGGGAGCGCGGAGAGTAACGGAGACAATACCGACGGAGCGCGGGGAGCGCGGGGAGCGAAGAAGCGCGGGTTTGCGACCGTAGTCGAGCGGGTACGAGCCGCACAGTGGCAAGTCCTGATGTAACGACGCGAATCCACCGTTGGGCACCGCGCGCGATGACTCCGACAGAAGGAGGCGGGAGTGGAGAGACACAAACCACCGCGTGGCTCATCGCCGCACCAGACTCCGTCAGTGCACGGCAAAACGTGGAAATCCATCGCGGAACTGTGGTCCGTGTGGAGCGGAGGCTCATCGCGCATGCGCACGCACCGCCATACTATCCGCTAAGTATATGGAGGAGAACCGTTGTAACTCGAGTGGAGCACAGTGGATACCGAGGCTCTCTCCTGCGTTACACGCACGACGGAGATGCCGAGGGAACCCGCTCAATCACACGGAGTGGAGTGAGCGAAATTGGAGTGCGGACCTGAGAGTGCTCGCTCGAGGCACGGGAGCGTGCACAAGCACACACATACACATATATACATATATGTGTGTATATATGTGTTATATGTTTATACATATATATAGGTGCATTCCAATGCGCAGTAAAACATCTCGGGAGCCCGGAGAGGTTTTCCCGATGTGAATGGATAAAACAAGCTCCATCCAAGGAGGAGAAGCGTGCACAAGGGTAAAAATCTCGAAGAGAAAAGGGATTCAAGATGGTGGAGGGTGTAGATGGTGGGAAGAGGAACCGGGGGGGGGGGATGCAACTGCACCTCGAGCCGAGAGGGTGACAACTTCGCTTCTCGTATTTTCAGAGGCGTACGCCGTGCCCGAGAACGAAAGGAAAGAGCTCCGGAGCCATCGTCCCTCCACCCCCCACCTCCCCCCTCCCCACGCGACGATGGGGTGACTTTTGCTCCCTCGCGCGCGGGCGCGGATGGTAATCTTTCATTTGTCCGCCTTCGGATCCCTCCGACGCCACCCTCGACGTCCCGGTGCAACCCCCCCCCCCTCGCTCTTCCCCCCCGACCCCGGGTTTTATGCGGGATTCTTTTCACACTCGCGCTCCCCAGGAGGGCAGACATCTTTTCCGCCATCTTTCTCGCTAATTACCCGAGCCGTTTTTCCAACGGTCCTCAAACCGCTGAACGTCGCCGCGGCGCCCCTCAACCTCCCCCTCCCCCAACCCTCGACGACGTCTTCTTCGCCCTCGTCCGAGACGTCGCGAAGCGCGCCCATCGTTAACTATATATATACATACATATATATATGTATATATGTATATATGTGTATGTATATATGTGTATAATATATATATGTATGTATAAATGTGTGTACATATATATGTTTCTGTATATAAAGGAGCACGAGAATACCGCGTGTTCGCGGAAACGACATGAAATATTCAAGCGGCCAGGCTTCGGCTTCATGGCCTTTCAGTCTTTCTATCTCCATCCTAACTTTTTTTTCTCTCTCGGTTTCGTGCCGTATATTCTCCGGTGCGGGTAAGGCGAGGAAAAGGCCGAGCCACTGAGGCAACGGGCATTGTTTCTCCTCGTCGCTCTCCGCTCGATTCTTCGCCCTACCTCCTTTTCCTTCGATCTCCTCCGTTAGGTCTCCTTCTCGCTGCATGAAAAAAAAAAAAAAAAAATCTTCCACCCGCACGTTTTCCCTCGGCGAAGCGATAACACATACACGTCGCATGGGAGGAAAAATATCCAGGACAAACAGACCGAATATTTTTACGCCGCGTGAATAATCGTGCGTTTTCAGCGAACAGGGAAAATCGCCGCGATGGACCACGGTTCGTACGCACACCCAGAAAAAAAATTTTTTGACGGCCACCGTTTATTAAGATTACGTAAAATATTTATTTAATTTAAATAAATATTTATTTAAATTAAGTAAGTAGTTACTTAAATGAAATACATATTTATTTAAATCTTAATAAACGGTGGCCGTCAAATAAATTTTTGCGTAAGGAATGTTGCGTGTGCAGATATTTTTTAAATTAATGACAGTAAAGTCGCTTTTGTTTTGTTGTCCGGTTAAAATGGAAAATGGCATCGTGCGCTCACCTTGATAAAACGCTTGGCCTTGGTCAGGAGGCCCAGCGTCGTGTGCCTCGAGGTTTCCGGGCCGAGTGGTACCAGAACTTTCAGCTTTTCGAGACAGTTCCTGAGGTGCGCTCTCCTGAAAACAAAAAAATTGAAACGTTCGGTCAGTCGAGTGTTCCGTGTGAAAGCCACCGATCTGCCGGGGCGCAATATTGGTAATAATATGGATTTTTAACACATGCACGAAAAGTCCCACTTTTCGTAC
>JAPYZC010003665.1:0-20011 GCA_030522665.1 Ichneumoninae sp. A BG-2022a | reverse complement strand
TATATATATAAATATGTATGTTTGTATTTATACATATATTGACTTATAGGGATCAAAAGGGCGTAACTCGTACGCTTTAAGACGGGAGATGCGCCCTTTTGTCTCTTAGACGTCGAGATATATGTGTATATGTATGTGTATATATGTATACTATATCGTTTACATGGTTTGAAGAGAAAAGGACCAGCCGATCCTGGACGAGGAACAGTGGAAGTGACCAATGATCGGCGATCCAGCGGCACGCACGGTATCTCCACCGCGAGAGAGTTCAACAGCCATCGGGTAGTACGAACTCGAATGTATAGTAAAAACTATCAAACGGCCTGCCGCCGCCGCGGTCCGCGCGGTCCTGTTCTCGGACTGCATTCATGGAAAGCGCGAGTTGAGAGAGCCGATCGACTATTCTATAAGTGGCGAACGAGATCCTGTCCTCGGAGCGTCGCGGCTACTTGAAAAATTGATCGAACTTCGTGCGCGGCTCTCGGTGCGGCTCGTACGGATTCGGATTTGACGTGGGCTTGGGGCAAAAATAAAAATAAAAATAAATACGTCGGAGTTATTTTTTGGGGTCGACGAAAAATAAAGGACAAAAAATCGGTAGAGTTGTTTGACATGGTGTCGAAAAAAAAATTGTTTGGGTAGAGGAATTCAGTTGAGGAATTCATACATAGCGATTAAAACTTTTCCGGACGAACTGAAGCGATGAAACTTGCCGGTGTCGTTTTTTTTTTTTTTGAGTAAAGAGATAAGTCGAGAATTCGTGTTGAGATTAATACTCGATTCTTTAGTCCTGGCGTACCGTGTATATTTTTTACCCGCACTGAAAAAAAATGTGAATGCCTCAAGTAAAATTCGCAAAAAATTCTTTGATTTCATAGGGATTTCGCAGGGTTTTTTTTCTTCTTATTCGTTATACTTTGCAAGTGCGGGGTGGTTTCAAGGAAATCTCGAATATTTCATTTTGACTTTAAATTCAGATTTTCCGAACCTCTAAAAATGCATTAAAACGTTGTTTTTGATTTTTATACAAAACGCCTGACCGATTCAAGTTCAGTCCGAAAAAATACAACAAGGTCACGCTTTACTTTTTCTTTGCGTGTCGGACGTAACGACGATGTCAGTCACGAATAATGACAAGATACACGTGGATCACGAATTTTTCATAAAACTCGCCGACCTAAGATTTTAAACTGACATTATCATATTTAAAATTTTTTATTTCAGTAAGTTCTTTCGCTTCCGCAAAGTGGAAACTTTGTTTTCCCGTAATTCTTTTTTTTTGAGATTTTCATTTAAGCGGATTCAAAATGTTCGAATTTAATGATGTCAAATTTTCTTTTTTAGTTATCTATCTCAAAAAATTGTAAGCTACAGTGCGAAATGATATTTTTTGAAAAATTAAAAATGTCACAAAACCGAGACCCTCGACCCATTGTTACAAAATTCAACAGCAAAAATTGTTTGATATCAGTCTACTTCTGCACAAAATTTCAGCCCGATAACTCAAAATTCACGCAAGTTAGAGCGCGAACATACTTTTTTGGTAGTTCAAAATTTCATAAAATCTGAACGAATTTTGCAATTATTGCGTAAATTGTAACAAACAGAGGCACCTAACTGATCTACTTTGGTGCCAAATTTCAACCTGATTGATAAAGCCATTCTTGAGTAATAGACGGTGTAATTTTACAGGCCAGACAAACACACAGTCGATGGTAAATATTGCGGTTTTTTCACACAGTAAAACGTGTCTAAATTCGGCATATTTTAAAATAATTTTCTAAAACAAATTCTTAAACAAACATCATTCTTCGTCGGTTCTTCCAAATGTTCGTCATACATTGTTCCCTGTATATTCGTTATCTGTTTCGCACGCGTGACCGATAGATAAAAACTTTTATGTGCACTTGTGTCAATTTGTCTTTCGGTCGTTTTTTCGTGACATGTTTCGCGGTTCCGAAATCGTATAAATATGGTCATCGGCCCAAAGTCACAGTTACCTTCGAGGTTTTCGACTCATCTCGTTTCCCAACGTAAGTACGCAAAATTTATTTTCGTTTCAATTCAGTTTTTTTTCTTCTTAATTTTGTACCTCAGCGCATTGACGCTTGACACTCTAAGAACCTTGTTCCTGTACACAAAAATGGAGAATTAATGAATTGGCACTTGATTTTCGAAGATAAAAAAATATTGACTGATTAAAAATGTAAGGATAATTTAAGAATTGTGAATTTAAGGTCAATTTAAGAGTTGAGACGTTGAGGACAATTTACGAAATGAGACTTTAAGGACTTTAAGGGTTTTCTGTTCACGCCAACATTTTTTAAAATAAATAGACACTTGTTTTTTAATTATAAAGAAATTCCAGTGTCAATAGAGTTATGTCCAGTGATTTTTTTATCGACCACACGGGCATCGATCTATTTATTTTTGTATATTTGACGATTTAACATCTGCTCGATCTGTAGAAAAAATAAAAATAAAAATACAATAGAAGCATTCGATGGTTGATGTGCAATGAACGGTATCGTTTTTTCCACAGCAAGTTTAGATAACACGATCGACGATGGGCATCAGAAGTCAGCTGTTAAGCTGCTTAGTGATTTTCGCTGCGGGGGCATGTGGTGAGCTGGCCAACAAAACTTCCGCGGTGAGTTGGCCAACGAAACTTCGGAGTCGGAAGGAAATCATAGACACAAATAATTTATTGCAGATACCCGTTGGGCCGAATGAATATATGATAGGACGCAATATTCCCATTTGGATCTCTCGCTATTTTGTAACATTTGAGGGGGTGGTATACACAAGGATCTACCAATTATCCGAATTTTTGGTATGATCATTTATCTTGAACCCTTAAAAATATTTCAATTTCAATATCATAATTTCGAATTTTGAATTTTTTTTTTCTAATTTTTGTTTTTCCATGAAGGTCGGTCACGGATTAGCACCACCGCCGGAGGCCAGCGTGCAAGAGAGTGCCGTTAAGAATAAAGATGTCGTAAGTATGAAATAAATTAATGAAAATTGAAAAAAGAAATGCCTCATCGACTGCGATTGTCAAAATGTTAATTCTGATGTAACAGTCTAGCACGGAAACGGCAACCGTCGTTAAGGACAATGTTATTTATCCTTCGGTGCTGCTGGTCATGGACTACCACACAGTTACCCCGCTAGCTGATCCGTATGTAAATCCGAATTTTGCTGTATACGTGATGTGTAGAAAATTCGGAAAAAAATTTGAAATGTACTTCATGGACGAAACACGATATCTGATTTTTTTCCGATTTTTCTCTTCTAATGAAGTCGCAGCTGTATGGCCACGCCAATTTTTTTTTATATGGCAAAAATGTATAGAAAGTCACAAAAATTCAAAGTGAATTTAAAAATCTAAAAAAATGCATGCGTATTCTGAAAAGTGAACGAATCATTTTCATAGAACAAGCAAGTTAGGTTTCCGAGAGATTTGCTAAGAAATTTTATTTTTCGTTAATTTGGTAATAACATTTTGGAATTATTGTTATGCAAAATGAATCTTTTGGGCACCTTTAATACGCTTGATTCTTTTCACATTTTTACATGATACAGAAGTTTTTGCAATTCCCTCTCATTTCTCTGAAACTTATGCGAAGTGATTACCATTCGCAATGACTACCTTAACCCCGTGGCCTGGGATTTATTTTACGAGCGCGACAGAGATACATGCATTTTTCGAATCAATGCCATTTAAAATCGGTTGACGTTTCGGATAAAATGGAAGCATCATCGGACACGGTATTAAATTGTATATCCGCTAATGCTTTGCTTTTTTTCGAAAAGGCTACGGTCTCTGAGTCGCATTCATTACAGATTGTGGTTACCGACTGAGTCGTTTCACATGTCCTTAATTCGTACGCGTCACCTGCCTTCGACAAATGACGATCTTTCCCAATGAACACTCTTTTCACTCACAGAAAGTCGAAATGGCATCCAGGCCAACTGTTAGTTTACGCTTCGGCTTTTTGGCACTCGGTCAACACTGCCATGAAGCATTTTCAGAATCCGAGAGTTTCAATACAGATAGCGGGGATCCTTGTGACCGATGTAAGCTCATTGGATTATATCAGAGGCTTGTCGGTTCTAAAATTTTCTTACATCTACTGACTTATGTTTGTCGACCATCCACAGTCGCGAAACAATACACCGTACCTGGTTGGTGATGAAGGTGCCGAAACATTCTCCAAGGCGTTGCCAGCGATGATGAGCCATTGGAGGAACTTAATGAACACAATGGGAGACGAATTTCCACGCGGCGCGTTCGACATCGTAGTCCACATGACAGAGTAATTAATTTATTATTATCTCCACTTATGGACACGACAAAAATGTCAAATTTCGCGTCACAATTTACTACAGACTTGGATAAAATTATAAAGTTTTTTGTTTCCTTTTCAAATGACCGAAATAATATCTCTCGTATAATTAATTAATTAAGTTATACGATACATTTTTAATTGTTTGAATTCAGCGTAAAACCTTTGAACGGTTCCTCAGCAACCGACGGCTCGGAACATGATTCGGAATTGGGTAAGAAATTCGGTAAAAGTGTGTTAAAAAGATTATGAAAAAAATAGCAGTCAATTTTTTTTTTAGTTGCTACTACACAAGGATCTCCTTGCGAATTGGAGGACCAAATAGCCGGTATTATAATCGGGGACGGAATGAAGTTCGAAGGTGTCTCCAGAGCTGTTGAAGCAATGACCAAAGTGTTGGTATTAAATGATCGCATAATTAACAAGTAGCGGTCGAGTTATGTAATATATATTTTTATTTCACTCGATGCGAGAATTGCTGTTTTACGCACGCTTCGCGTGCGTAATCTTGTCTCTTGTAATATCTACATTTGCCGTCGGCTTGTGCTGCAAACTCACACTATTCAACAAAGTTTTTTTTATCGGACTCGAATCGTCAATTACTATTTTAAATGTAAACATATTTTATCAGAGTCAGACCGTATAAGGAACCGGAGAGTGAGGTCTCAGCTGCTTTCAAAAAGTAAGCCAATTTTTTTTCAACATACAGTTAAGTTTATAATTTTTGAATTTTCTGAGGGCCACCCCGTATTATTGTAAGGTATAAAATAAAATTGCGATGTGCGAAAGATCCCCAAAATTAATGCATTTTTGGAGGTCGTTACTGATTAGGGTAGCGTCATTGTAGAACATGAAAATCCGTCGCGGAAAAATAACCGAACATATTGTTTGAAAAGATATGTTTGTTGCAACAAAAGTGAAATTAAAAAAAAATCCGAAGGGTTGTCTTTCTGGTAAAGGGAGTCGACAAATTCCCACAGTAGTCAAAAGATATAAAATATCTCTATCGACGAACGAAGGTCGGGACGACACGACAATACGGGCTGACACGCAGAAAATGCAAAAATTTTCAATTTAAGGACCATCATAATAAATTTATTTATATCATTTTTTTAAATATCAATCAGAATCCAACATGATTTAAGGGAACCCATCGCAGCTGCGGTCATAAAGTAAGCCGATTTTTCTTTTTTCACATATATTTAAGTTCAATTTTACAATTAAATTTTGGCAAGATGTGTAGAAATCTATTATTATTAATTTTATGATTAATTATATAAATTATTAAACATGATCATTAAATTTTTTAATTTAGAACATTTTTTCTGCGATAATGGCAGTTTTGGCGTAACACCCCCATTTTCACACCTTGGGTCGTAAAATTTGGTACGATACTTATGCGAACAACTTTTTCTTAATTCGTGTGATTACAATACTCGCCTTCGGCTCGTGCTGCAAATTCACACTCGTCAAAAAACGTTTTATCGCATCAGTATCGCAAATTATTATTTTAAATTTATATGTAAATAATATATTTATATATGTTATGTTGTATCAATCAGCGTCGGAGAAATGATTGTGGAAAGTGTGAGTCCCTCGATTCCTGTCAAAAAGTAAGCCAATGTTTTTTTCATCATACAGTTAAAGTTAATATTTACAATAAAATTTTGTCTGGATGTGTGGAAATATATTAATATTATTATTATTAAATTTAATAATTTCACAAATTTTAATAAATTGCCTTCGATCCTATGCCAGTGTATCGTGCATGTCAGCTCCGAAGTCAATCTATCCACGTGGAGAAGCACTCTTGCCAGTTTATGCGCCATATCTCGATAAGAAATGGCCAGAATGCCAAATACCCGGATATTACAATGATCCGAAAATATTGAGTTGTGACGACACGGACGTCGTGAGTATTTTACTTCCGTTTTGAAAGATTTTTTTTCGTTAAATCTACATTTGCAGTCGTTGAGAATGTTGAATTCGCGATTCGCAATTGACGCTTTTTCCGAAAGTCTTCAACATTTTTGGCTGAACGCAAATTATTAGCGCCCTCGTCCAATAGTTTAGCGGACCCTTATAATTATTGTTTCCTCAAAAAATGTTCCGTTCGTTGAAAAAAGCGTCTACAGAAAATCCGTCTAAAATAAATCGCTGTAGATATTTGAAAAATCTGGAAAGTCCTAATGGTAAAAAGCACAATTTTTTGTTTGTTTTTTTTTATCAAATCTTTATTAGATGAATTGTTTTAGACGAATTTTCCGTAAGTTGAAAAAAGTGGATTACAGCTTTTGTTACCTACGGAGCCGTTCGAGGGCAAAACAAAAATTAAATATATTTGCTTTCGTGACTGAGCAAATTATTTACGTAAAAGATTTATTATATTTCCATTATGATTATTTGTTACATTTCACTTATTATTAATCCATTAATTCCGTTTAGTTCACGCAAGGGAGTTTGGCGGTCACCAAAAAATATTTGGACATGGTTTGGGCCATTATGTGCTCCTATACCGGACCTTCCGTGGTAAAAGGATGCACTCTCTAAAAACGAAGGTAAGTAACTCACTCAAGTTCCATATTAGCACCATAGAAAACCGGAGGTTGCCGCTCCCGAAATATTTTTTTCCCCAACGGGTGAACGTCACTATTTTCAAAATATAATTATTATTATAATAATTTTTGAATAATAATAATTCTTCTTTATAACAGATCTGTTTGAACGGGGAGTGCGTCGCCAAAAAGCAAGCAAAACAATCAACAATCACATTTTGTCAGGAACTCGTGCGATACTGAACGACGTGATAACGCTCGAAATATAGATTAGTTTAATACGAAAGACGATCTCGATAATCTATTCGTATTGAAATTCGAACTTCCCTTGGATGAACACTGACAACAATGTTAATAAATGCACTTTAAAAAAATCGCCGTTCGACGGTGCATAAAAATGTACAGGCAAAATATATTAAATGGAATTATAATTGATATGATTTTTCGATGTTTTGGAACATTCTGAACACGTTTTCATAAAAATATTTTTTTTCCCCCAAAACAAAGCTTACCCCATGAGGAAGACAAATAAAAATAAACAAAAATATATATATATATACACACACAAACATATATACATATCTGTGTGTGTATATATATATACATATGTATATATATACACACACATACATATGTATATATAGGTACATGTATATAAAAGTCAGAGAATTTTGGAAGGTGCGCGACGATGAAGGAACGACCTCGCGCCACGCTCTTGCTCGATGTTTCTTTGATCTCCGATGTGCTCTCTGTGCTCTCTTCCGCCGCGCGAGTGTCGGCGGGCCACCGTCCTTTTCTCCGATGCCGCTGGGGCTTCGTTTCCCTCCCTTCCTCCTCCACCCTTGTCGGCACTATCATTACGGGAAAACGAGTCCGGACATAATTTTAGGGTCCTCTCTCGTGTATTATCTTTCCAATACCGAAACCTATCTCGGCCATCCTACGGGCTCTCTCAGTTCCACAAACAGAAATAACACGGAATAGAAATAAAACCGACGAATTTCGATCGATCGAAAAAAGAAGAAATATGTATATGGCGGAGACGACACCTGCGATACGGTAATCAACAATTTTAGGGTCGGCCGGTGAGAACATCGTATGAATAAAAAAAGCTGATTTTTTTATAAACAAAAAATGTTCGATGTATGCGTTAAGGTAAAAAAAATTGTTTGAGTGAACCTAAATATTGTGTTGTTTGTGGCGAAATGAATATATTCTTTAAGGTTTATGGACTAAATAATCGTTATGATAATCGTCATGATAATCTTCATGATAATCGTCGTGATAATCGTCATGATAATCGTATCGTCATAATAATCGTCATAATAATCGTCATAATAATCGTCATAATAATCGTCATAATAATCGTCATAATAATCGTCATAATAATCGTCATAATAATCAGTACAGTAGTAAATAAGGAATCATCCAAATCACCTGTAAACCTTGACATATGTTTTTTTTTTCTAATTATCAATTTGTATATTTTTTTCTACCGAGTTTTTGCGCTCCCGGCGACGAACAGCCGCTAATCAAGCGACGATTAATTTCCGTTTCGCGAAAATTTAATCGTCGAATGTCACGACTCCATTAATGAGGATCATTAACGAGGCGGGCAATTTTCCTATTTTCTTGTATCGCTCCCTGGCTATTTAACTTTTATCGCGAACATATACACACAAAGAGCGCCGGCGCAGCGCAGCCCTCGGAATTGCACCTCTGGCCCGGTTTTCCTATCGGCCTATACACTTTCCCTAATCGGCAAAAAAAAAACACGCTCGTGCCCCTCGCTCGAGTCACGTGACCTACGTCGTCTCATCCAATTATTTTCTCGATATATCTGTCTCATTTTCCATTATTTTTATTTTTGCAAAAAAAAAATTCTACGTCTCACACTCGCGATAATCGGGTCGATGTTTCGCTACATCGCTCTATTTTTCACCGACTCGCGGCCGTCCGAGTATCAACCGAACGGTAGGGGAAAACAACGAGCCCCACTTATCGGTGGATTAACGGATACCAATTATCGGTTACGCAAATTTTCGACTCGTTTTTGTATCTTTCGCCGCCGACTAAAGTGTCGCTGAAAATTAGTGAAACAAAAACGATACCTTTTTAACTGTTCACTTTTCCACGCATTAACGAGTACAATGACCGAGCTCCGACAATGCCAAAATTATTATTCATTAAAGAATTCCAATTTCAACGAATGAAAATTTTAACACCTCAAAATTATTGAAACTAAATACAGTAATTTGCAGGCCGCGTTTACCAATTTCTTCCAATTTGTAATTTCGAATAGACAGCAATCAGCAGCGGTCGGAATTCGAACAATTTCCTTGAGTTCGGAGGAGGCGCGAAAAGCCGTCCGGCACTCGAACGATGATTAGAAAAATATGGGTATTTAGATAACACCGAGCCCCATTAATCGTGCCTTCAACCACTCGATATCACAATTGTATGAAATTGTCCGAAAAACAATTATAATAATATAAGTAAATTACATTTTTTAAAAATCTTTCCCTCCGCCAATTTTTGTACTTTTTGTATCGTCTTAAGTAAACTGTGCGGCGAGTTTTTCATCGCCGCCACGTGTGCGGGCATTCTTATCTCGGACATATATATATACATATATATATATATATATATATATGTAAATATATACCTATAAAAATGCGCTCTAATACCCCGCCATCTGCCCGCGAGGAATTGCCTAATTAGTTAAAATTATCCAACAAGACTCGAATGCAAATTATGCTTCCTCGTATTCTCACAGTCATTGGCGATACCTCGGGCTGCCCCAGAGCGCCAGAACTCCGCAGAGCTGTAACAGAGAGAATAATAATACTAAAAAAAAAATAAAAAAAAAATATATCATTCACGCTTTGCTCTCGCGTGTGTGCGTACGAAGATTGCAGCCGTAATAAAGTACAGCAACGTCACGGGCACATTTTCGCCCCGCGTGTCGAATGACGCTGGGGGTCTGCGTTGCGAAGATTGAACCTTGGTTGGTTTTTTTTTTTTTTTTTTTTCCAATAAAATCAGCCTCCAGTTATAAAAGTTCGATCTCGTTATTGCTGTCCCGGGTGGAACGATTTCATCTCGGATCGACGGGAGTTTGATCGATCGAGGGATATGTAATTAACTTCATAGAACCGATCGGGGGAGTATCCGCTCGTTAACGAGCTCCGGAGGTCAACGTAATCGGCGCGCTATCACTCGTCGAGCGTCTTCCGGTTCCGTTTCGGAACGAGCAGGAAAAAAATATCGTGAGCTACATTAAAGGAGTCTCGTGATGGGAGAGAAAACAAAGTAACCAAAAAATGTGTTCTCTCGTGAGGCGCCGGATTGATGCGGCGTGAGGTGTGCGGCGAGAAGCTTGATTTCAAATCCCAGGAAAAGCATTACGAACGAACGGAATGTATATATATATATATTATATATATATATGTATATATATATATATATATACGTGGTCTTGTCCGAACGGAGGCGTGTCGTATATATTTATTGGGACAATAAACCGCAATTATGAGCATCATATAACCGACTAACTAACCGCCCGGCCCGCTCGGTCTTGGGAAAAAACCTTATTGTTTTTGCTAGCCGCTATTTGTCCGCGTGTATCCTTCCTCCGAGTCAACGAAGGTTCCGTAAGACAAACTTGCCGGACGAGGCGACGGAAAATCGTATTTCAACGGGTATAGAAAAAACTGGAACTGTTTAATAGATGAACTAGGGGTAAAAAGAATTTACGTTAATTTAAAAAAATTTTACTCTGAATTACAATTTTGAGGCATTTTTTTTATTTAAAAGAAATGATTTGCTGTTGATATTGCTTTTTATCACAGTAAAAATGTAGCAAAAAAAGAGTCGTGCATACTGATTGACTTTTTAATAAAATTTCTATCTGTGACGGTGAAATAAGTGATAACCGAGGGGCCTATCTGATACCCGAACGCCGGTGTTCTAATTATTGCGCTACGGCAAAGGATTCCTTTCCTTTGCCGTAGCGCAATAATTAGAACATCGGTCGAACTTGTATACGGTTTCTGTCTAATGTTATAATATATGAAAACCCGTGCAAGTATATCAATCTGCGTCTAACGGCGCGGTGTCCCGAAGCTCTCCCGCCACTGCTCTGGCAAAAGCTAATCTCCGGAGTATTCGCTGTCCGATGTCCGATGTCCGATGTCCGATGTCCGATGTCCGATGTCCGATGTCCGATGTCGGTATTAAATTTTTAAAAGATAATTTTTTTCCACAGAATTGTCAAGAATTTATTTTCCTCCCGGTGACTGTCCAAGAGTCGAACCCACAACGGAGCAGATCTTTCTCATAAATGACCAGCTCGAGCGGTAAAATAATTGATAACCGAGGCGCGTATTGGATAAAAGAACGCCGATTTTCTAATTATTGCGCAACGGCAAGGGAAAGGAAGGGACAACTTGTGTTCAGTTTCTATCTAATGTTACACTATATAAAACCCGTGCAAGTATCAATCTGCGCCTAACGACGCGGTATCCCGAAGCTCTCTCGGTGCCGCTATGGCAAAAGCTGATCTCCGGTGTACATATATACAACATCCTTCGGCGCCGTTGTATATATATACACTTCTCGGCGACTTAATGATCATTACTGCGCCGATGATTGCGTCATAAAAAACGATACTGCCGTACCGGGAACTGACGGGCTGGACTACCCTCTCTTTGCTCCTATCTCGCGTCGGCGTTGCTCGTGCACCGCTCGGGTTATATCGAGGCTCATCTCGGGCCGCAACCCCGAGAGATCGAAAACAGGATGATAAAGGCTTCCTCTCTTGTTGACGGGAAAATGTTCATTAGCGACGCGCCCGACCGAACGAGGTTCGATAAGCCGCGGATGGGGGGAAGAGGAAGCAATTGGGCCGAAGCCGACTGAAGCGGCGAGAAGTTATACCGCGAATTGGAAACAATCAGCCGAATTTCCAAGAACATTTCGGGCCAACACGCGATGCCTCGGTTGCTCGCCAAGTTAAAGTCGGAGTTTCGAATTTTTGCCGGTTACCAGTCGCCTTGCAGGCTCGCGTTTGGACGGGAAGCGCGAAAGAAGTTGCGGTCCGGCTCGTTGAAAAAAAAAAAGAACAAATAAAAAAGAGATCGAATCAGTAGTGAGGCGCCGTTATAGGTCAGACGCCGGCGAAACGGGCGCTACCGCGAAACTTGTGTCTATACTCTTTCTCGAATTATTCATTTGAGGTTGAGATTTTAGGAATTTTCTTCGGGATCGCGACGCGTGCGCTGGTCATTCCTGCGGACTTTTTTTTCACTAAGGAATGATTTTCCCTAAAGACGAAATCGCTTCCGTTGCGTAGTGAACAATAATGATTCGACAATAGTTCCTCATCATCCTTTGTAGATTTTTTTTTATAACATAATATTTTTATACCATGCCCAAAGCTACGGTGAGCTAAAGACGAGTACTTGCATTTCTTGCGTAAAAATTGAAGGCTTCAAAAAATTGTCTGGAGAACGCATCGCCACGAATCTTTTTTCGATCCGAACACAATTCGATAATGCATTTCTGGAATATCGAATATCAAGACAGTTATCGGTGCCGTCTAAAAACATTTCTTCGTCGATTCCGTCGGGTCTGAAATCCCTCGTCCCTATTCTGCACAGATCAACATCATTTTTTATCCCTGCGATATACGAGTGCGTCTCTATAAACGACAAATGACAAATGACAAACATGTTCGCAATCGATCACCACAAAAAAATTTGATACCAATTAATCCAACCCACGGTACTTTACGGCGGTCCCGTCGGTGGTCTCTCCGATAGCCGAGACTCACGTTTGCCGAAAGCTAAAGTGAACTAAAATCAGTGTACATTTTTTACGCCTCTCAGAACTCTGCGACGAGTGCGTCTCTGTAAATGATAAACGGCAAACAAGTTCGCAATCGATCACCAACAAAATTGGATACCGACCGATCCAATCCTCGGTACTTTGGCACATCTACAACTCTACCACTCATAACTCTACCACATAACAACTCTACCACTCATAACTCTACCACATAACAACTCTACCACATAACAACTTTACCAAATAACAACTCTACCAGATAACAACTCTACCTGATAACAACTCTAACACATAACAACTCTACTACACAACAACTCTACCACATAACAACTCTACAACATAACAACTCTACCACATAACAACTCTATCAGATAAGAACTCTACCAGATAACAACTGTACCAGATAAAAACTGTACCAGATAACAATTCTACCACATAACAACTCTACCACATTACAACTTTACCACATTACAACTCGACCACATCACAATTCTACCAGATAACAACTCTACCAAATAACAACTCTACTACATAACAACTCTACCACATAGTAACTCTATCATATTACAACTCTACCGTATCAGAACTCTACCAGAGAACATTTCTACCATAATACAACTCTACCGTATTAGAAGTCTACCAGAATCGAATTAAACTGCACTAGTGCCCTACTACTATGTGCCATGGTAATTTTTCTTAGACGATCGGTAGTTTTTACTTGATCCTTCTCTCAGTTGCAAAGTTGTTATCTGGTAGAGTTGCGAGTGGTAGAGATGCAAATGCGCCGGTACTTTCCAGCGATCTCGTCGGTGGTCTCTCCGTTCCGTCGCTTCACGACTCACGCGCCTCGGCAAACCCGTGCCGTTTCGCGCATGTTCGCATAATGCATCGCGGACTATCTCCCGACGTGGGCTAATTCATCTCGGAACGAGCCGTTCAAGAAGCGTCGAGGAGGCCCATACGTGGGCAAAGGCGGTGGCTCCTCCGGGGATCCTCCGCCGCCAGGAGACACTTGCGCCGATCCTCTCGTACGCGATGATCACTCTAATGACTCGATGACTCAATCGGAGGCGCGTGCATCCAAGGTATAACGGGGATACGCGCTCTTGTCGTCGTAGGCGCCTCGATGTAGCCTCGGCGCGGTCTGCGCCGTGGATAGATTACTCTCGTCTCCGGCGGGGCGCGCCGTTTACAAATCAAGTGGATGCACACCGCCGATTATTAAGATAAACATCCCACGATCCGGCCATTGCCGTGCCAGACGCAAGACTCGCATTATCCGTTCGACGGCCGACGAACCGTCTTTCTCTCTCCGCTCTCCTTGTAATTCAAACTCACAAGCGATCCTCTCGCACTTCTGCGTTCCGAATAAAGAGACGCAACGGTGAGAAAAAATTATTTAATGGCACTGCGAAAAGCTGTCCGCAACTTCACGACTTTCGATTTTTTGGGTCCAACTGAAGTTCCTCATTGTGCTTCAAGGCATTTTTTTTTTAGATATAATGTTTTTTACGAACGTTGCAACGCAACGTATTAATAGATAATAAAGTATTTCTGTGCAATTTTTTTTTTCTTGCGACAAAATGGAGCATCTTTTTTATTGTTTATTTTTATTTTTATTTTGTTTATTGTTTAGATAAAAAAATTAATAAGACCGCGAAGGTGTCCGAAACTTCACAACTTTTGATTTTTTGGGACGCAACTGATGTTCCTCATTGGGCTTCACGGAGTCTTTTGTTAGATGGAATGTTTTTGTACGAACGTTGTAATGCTATTAGTTAATAAATAATAAACCTTTGCATGTTTGTAATATACCCTTGCAAGTTTGTTCTTTATACAAGAAATAAAATAAATTAACTTCTTTCCCAAAAAGAACAGTTTCTAAAAAAATGATCTAAAAAAAAAATGTTCAGCGTCACATATTTCTGTACAAGTCAAGTGGATCTTGACCGCCGATTATTTGAGATAAACATCCCACGAGCCGGTCATTGCCGTACCGGACGCGAGAGACTCGCATTATCCGTTCGACGACCGTCGAACCATTTATCCGATCTCCTTGTAATTTTAACTCTCGAGCGCTCTTCTTGCAATTCTACACGGAGAAAAATACTTCTGTTTCTCTAACAAAATGTAGGTCGTTAATAACTTATTTGCTGCTACAGTAAAATATTTGCTGGCACAGCAAAGTATTTGCTGGCACAGCAAAGTATTTGCTGGCACAGCAAAGTATTTGCTGGCACAGCAAAGTATTTGCTGGCACAGCAAAGTATTTGCTGCCAGAGTAAAAATATTTTCTGCCACAACAAAAATATTTGTCGCCACAGCAAAATATTTGCCGCCACAGCAAAATATTTACTATCAGAGCAAAAATATTTGCTGCCACAACAAAAATATTTACCGTGACAGCAAAAATATTTGCGGCCACAGCAAAATATTTGCTGCCACAGTAAAATATTTGCTGCTGCAGCCAAATATTTTGTTGCCCCCATGTTAAGTAGGTAAATGAGTTATAGTAACGAAATTCTTGTTGTCCCAACAATTTCTTTCTCCGTGAACGTTCTGAAAAGACGTGCACCAGCAAAAAAAAAAAAATGATTCCTCGAAGTTCCGCAACTTCCCAATTTTCGTTAGTTTTTCCGGAAAAGGCGCAGCGCCAAGGTTTCGACGGGGACGACACGGGTAGGTGGCCAACTTTAGTTTTCTCGTACTCGTCCGTACAAGAAAACCGAAGATGGGAGAAAATACGAAGGATCGGCTGCGAATCGTGACCGGACGATTATCGTGCAGCGGCTCTCGATTTTTTGTTGCCGATCAGACAATCAATTAAATTTTATTTTATGTTTTGTTTAAATAAATTTCTATGCCGCTAGCGCGAAACTCTCCAACTCTCGCCCTTTTCCGCAGCTCCGCGGCTTCGATCTTCCCGGAAAAACGCCTAAGACTACTTTCTCTACTACTGCGCACTTACGATCTCTTCGAGGTTCTCCTTTTTTTCCCCCCGCCTCGGATACCGGAGTTTCCGCTCGCACGATCGTGGCTGGAAAAAAAAGAAAAATACAAATTAAACGTCAATAGGGAAAAACAGGATTACGCGGTCCGTTGGCTCGCGCGACTTTTCATTCCCTTCGCGATGCATAGAAAATAATGTATTAAAAAAAATACAAATTAAACGTTATTGAGGAAAAAGAGGATTGCGCGCGCCATTGGCTCCCGCAACTTTTCATTCCCTTCGCGATGCATAGGAAATAATGTATAAAATAAAATTAAACGTTGATACGGAAAAAGAGGATTACGCAGTCCGTTCGATCCTGCGATGTTTCATTCTCTTCGCAATGCAAAAAAAAAATATTTTTTAAAAACGAAAATGCGAATTAAACTTTAATATGGGGGAAAAACAGGATTGCGCGGATTCATTCTCTTTGCGATGCATAGAAAATAATTGTTTTTATACAAATTAAACGTTATTGCGAAAAAACAGGATTGCGCGTCTATTTGTTTCCGCGACTTTTCATTCCCTTCGCAGTGTGTACACAATAATGTAAAAAAAAAAATACAAAGTAAACGATAATACGGAAAACCAGAACTGCACGATCCATTGGTTCCCGCAACTTTTCACTCCTTTCCCGATAGAAAACAATTAACAAAAAGTTAATACAAATTAAACATTATTGCGGAAAAACAGGATTATTGCGCAACAGGAAAATGATTTTTAAAAATAAAACTAAAATAAAAATTAGACGTTCTTCATTAGGCGATTCTTCGAAGGGAATTCTTCATTCCCTTCGCGATGAAAATAAACAAATAAAAAAATCAATGAAATCAATAAATAATAAATAATTAAAAATAATTAAAAAAGTCCCACAATCGGCGTCTCAATTTGCCGGTCGCTCGCGCGCAACGCCTTATATATTTCTCTTCGCGCAATCGTCGAATAATCAAATTGTCTGTCCAATTACGCAAACGCAATTATGTCGGTCTAATGAAACGTCGTGGAAGGCGCGCGCGAGCGGAGGTCTTATCGCTCGGCGAATTGCACAACGCAACGAGTGACGATGAGGATATCGGTTGGGCCTCTTCGGGCGCGCTCTTACCTTTTTCACTTCGACTCGAAGCGTCGGCCACGACGCGAACAACGCGACAAAGTTTGTACAAGCCGGTGACGATATCATTTGGCCAATTACCGTCCATACGAGGAAAATTGTTTCCAATGACATGACATTATTCGACGCGGGCATACCATTATTACGTACACGAGTCGTACGCGTTGTGTATCGCGCTTAGTCGTCGGCCGTAATAGCGGGAGTGTTGATTCGATGGCTCTCCTCGCTCAAAAAGCTCCTGCAAAGACTGCAAGGCAAACATCATTTTTTTTTTCAATTCAAAATTAATTGTTGATTCATTTTTGCGACTCTCACGTCTTCGGAAGGGTTTTTTGTCCAAAATTTTAGCAGTTCAATTGTCTAATTGTCTGTTGTCTAGCAGTTAAATTTGTACGTCTGGATGGTCAATTCGTAGGTCGGGAGTCCGAGCCGATTTAGCAAATATATTGAAAAAAATGAATAAACAATTTTAAATATCGAAGATTACTGAAATTTTATACATTTTTTCTGGGTGCAATGTAACTGGTAAATTACATTGTCCGACCCGGGCATGCCATTATTACGTACACGAGTCGTACGCGTTGTGTATCGCGCTTAGTCGTCGGCCGTAATAGCGGGAGTGTTGATTCGATGGTTCGCCTCGCTCAAAAAGCTCCTGCAAAGACTGCAAGGCAACGATCATTTTTTTTTTTTTTTAATTCAAAATTCCTCGTTGATTCATTTTTGCGACTTTCACGTCTTTGGAAGGGTTTTTGCCCAAAATTGTTTTTTTTTCTCAGTTCGGTACCAGTTAAGTTTGTACCACTGGACGGTCAACGCGTAGGTCGCGATTACAAGCCAATTAGCAAATACACGGAAAACATGGATTTTGTTACAAAGATTTCGGAAATCTCTTTATTAAAAATATTTTTTGCATTCTATTAAAAACAAAAAAAAATCCAACGCTTTGTGGTCCAACACGCAGAAAAATAATTTATTTGACCGCCACTGTTTATTTGGTTTAAGTAAAATATTTATTTGATTTAAATAAATATTTATTTCATTTAAGTAACTATTTGCTTAATTGAAATAAACGGTGGCCGTCAAATAACCTATTTTTCTGAGTGAAGAAATTACCCCGTGGTAGACTCAACCGCGATCCAGATAGATAAAAAAAAACCCAAACTAAGTACAATTAACGTTTTCCTCATTGCCTCACTTGCTGCATATTTGCCCGTTGAACACACCAATACTGTCATCTCCTCCCACATCCCTTCCACTCTCACCGCCCATCGCAACACCCCAGTACCAAAACCCCAAAAGAAAGAAAAGAAAACCCCAATAAAAAAATTCTTAATCCAAAGCACCGATCACTCCAATCTAAAAAATTTCAGCTCTGCCTCCCGGACAATAAAAAAACCGCTCGCCCTCCATCAAAACCGAAACATAACCGACACCCCCCTTTTCAATCGGGTGTTAAAACAACGAAGATCCTATTTCGGATAGCGTCAAAGCATTTCTTCTCGAATCGCCTTATATTGGCCGAAGTTGAGGAATCGAAGATGGCGCAGGCTGGAGAACGCCGAGAGCCCAAAGAGGAAGAATAAGGTTATGGTGTATTGATGGGGGGAGGGGGGGGGGGGGACGAAGAAGACTCGTTGGTGGGGTAAAATGCAAAAAAGAGAAGAAGCGGAGAAGGCAACGAGGCCAGCCGGCGAGAGGAAGAAGGAACGAGGCAGAGTTGGAGCTCCACCTTCTCTCTTTCAGCTTGCGCTGTGGCTTCTCCAAGCGGGTTTCTCCGTCGTTCCCTCTGTGGTAGGTACGGGAGAGCGTGCAACCGGGCAGAGCTCGTGCCGGGACAGGCCCGTCGAATGTTAACGAGACGCGCCGGAGAACGAACATATAACCTCGACTCACCTCGGCTAACCCCGGGTAAACCGAGCGGGCCGCGGGTGTTCGCCGATCCCGCGGTACGATTTCCAGCGAGGAGCCGATTGGCTCCCCCGGTACGACCGCCTCGTCCCCGCCTCGTTTCACAAAACCCCCGTAAACAAAACGCTCCGGCTCCTCCAACGGCCGAACGGACACCCGAAATTAATAATTCCTACTTTTTTTCGCCACCATTTCTCGGCACGTTTCTCGGCCACGGCGAAGACGCGCTACCCTCCGCTCATCTTATCGCGCTGGGTGCGGATACCTTTTTTTTTTGGCGGAGGATCGTCGCTCGCTATTGGAGCAAAAATAGGATTTTTTTTTGTAGGGTCGAATGAAGGGAGTTGAAGGTTCGAAGGGTGCAATTTATGGCGCAGAAACTAAACTACGTGTACAAAAAAATTGGTTTTTTGGGGGTAAGTAATGTATAGGAATGTGTAGGGTGTAAATAATTTTTTATTGATAATTGTACCATTGTGTTTAAAAGTTGTGGTATAATATTTTTAACTTTGATTAAAATTACTTACAATCTCTAGAATCGTCAAGCAAGTGATCGTAAGGGCTAACACGAAATTAGTTCGCTGTGGTTGTTGAGATGGATTTTATTATTATTATTTACTTGACCATATTCTATCTATCTATTCTATCATAATCTATCTATCTATCTAATTATTACCATACAATAATTGTACAGGACGAAATAAATAGTTCTCGGGAATAACGACTAACCAAATTACGTGGGTAAAAAAATTATAATTTTTTTAGCGTAAATAATGTATACACGTGTAATGTAATATACACGTGTAAATCATTTTTATCGGTAATTGTATTATTTTATTTAGAAGTTAAAGTGATATATTTTTACACTTTTATTAAAAAGTTACGTAAAGTCACCAGAATTGTCAACCAAGTGTTCATAAGGGCTAGCACGGGACTTTCGTTATTGAGCTTGATTTTTATTATTATTATATTTTCGTACCCATATATAATTTTTTACTATTCAGTAATTGCACAGGACGAGGCAAATAGTTCACGGAGGATTAATGACAAAGTCACGAGAACGCCGCAAGTGCCTGATGTCAGCTGGCCGACACGATAAAAAAAAAAACAGATAAAAAAATTAAAAAGTAAAAGAAAAAAGGCGGCGCATCTCGCAATTTTCTGGCCGACAGATTCGCGAATCTGCGTCGCCAACTCGGCTGGGTCGTCCGTAAATATATATAAGGTATATATAGTTCAAAGGATA
>JAPYZC010003664.1:0-11585 GCA_030522665.1 Ichneumoninae sp. A BG-2022a | reverse complement strand
ATTGTTTTGCAATTATTGTCGCGGTGAATGGACTTGTTTCGTAGGTAGGGTGGCATAGCGTACGAAGAGTTACACCCTGAAAGGAGTAACGCCCGAAACGCATATCCTCTGAAAATGTATAGGGTAAAAGTGGTGAATATGGCCCACCTCGATTAACACGTAAATCAATGATATATGGACCGGGCCATATTCCCCACTTTTACCCTACCCCAAAAAATTGACCCGCAAAATGTCCCCCGAAAAGTTAAGCCCCGGAACGTTAAATTTTATTAAAATATTGCGGTCCCTTGATCACGAATATGACGTTCATTTTGCTCCAAACCCAATGTTTTAGATTTTAAGCCCAAAAATGCGATTTCACATTAGAGCAATTTGTTTTCAGTGCATAAAATCGAAGATGCAAATGTCCCAAAACAACGCAAAAAAATACGTCGGAATACGTCGCAGTTCATTTTATAAACGGAAAAAAAAATTCATACCGACAAAAAATATTTCATCAAAAATTCCAAGGCTGCCCCTTTCCAATCCATTTTTCACGTTTTTCAACGTCCTCGAACGGGACGATAGAACGATTGGAAAACTTTGCACATGGCCCAATTTTGTGTATTTTTTCCCGTAGAACGCGATGGGCACCTTGCATTTTTCCTAGCTCCATTAGGAGCCGAGATATCGACCTTTCAAAATCACGAAAATCGACATTTTTTCAAAAGTGGCTCAAAAACTGAAAAATCTTTGTTCAATCGACTTTTTTTATTCCAAAGCTATATTCCACGTATTTTTTCCCGCCGATCACGAATATAACAATTATTTTACTAACAATCCAATATTTTCCATTTAAATCCCAAAAATACGATTTTTCGTGCATAAAATCGAGGCTTTCAATGTCTCACTGTACTTCAATCCCAAAAAGACTAGCGAATTCGTAGCCAGCGGGAAAAAATACGTCGAAATACGTGGCAGTTCATTAAAAAAATAAAAAAATATTACGTCAAAAAATAAATTTTTTTAAACCCTCCGCTCGGCCTCACCGCACTTCGATACTTCGCAGCACTTCCGGGACGCGAACTTTTTTTCTTATTTAAAAAAAATTCTTATTTCGGTGTAGAGCGAACTTTTCTGACTCGAACAGATTCAATTTATTGTTCGTCTCATAAATACGCGCAACGCCGGGAGAGGGATGAGCCCCGGGGCTCTTACTCTTGTTCTTCTTCATAGTTTGAGAAATGCGTTCGAAAGTGGGAGGAGAAATAGTCCGATTATACGGAAAGTAGAGTCGGCGATGGCAGGGTGAGGGAGTGGGGGGAGAGGGGGGGGGCGGCAATTCACGATACAACGGGCGAAAAACTTTGCCGGAGAATGAATAAAAGTGCTATGGTATCGCGGAAGCTAGAAAGAAGGGGAGGGGGAGGGGGGGAGGTGAGAACCGATTTCGATATAGATGCTCTCGATCATGCGAAGGAAATCGTTCCGGCGTACACATTTCTCGCCCAGTGGTATAAAGCACCCTCCTATTTTCTTTCTTTTTTTTATCCTCTTAAGAACGCATCGGATATTCGGGCCGAATGGTCCGGCCATAAATCTATCGGGGATGGAATAAGGGCTCGAGCCGCGGAGTGAACGCTGCAACAGTGGCCAAGGAGCTCTCTCTCTCCACCTCCTGTCTTCGTATCTTATTTAAACCCGGTATACCGCTGTATTACCTATCCTCGACTTCTTCTTCATTCTCTCGCAAGCTCCAGATTCTTTACTGGACGGAATCGAACCCCCTGACCCCCCCCCCCCCTTCGCCCTTCGCCACTTTTCTCCACTATCCCATGTCTCTTTCGCATCGCTCGTGCAAGCAGTTACAAAACTCCCCGGCCATAACTACGACGATTTCTCATATATGTGTGTGTATGTGTGTATGTGTGTGTGTGTGTGTGTGTGGGTGTGGGGGGAGGGGGTGCGAGCACCCCGACCGTCGCTTCTCGCAGAGCGGATTTACCAGACGGGGACGTAAAAGAATCCTCGCGTTTAAATTCGATTGGTGAAGTGGCCTGGGAGGGCCAAAGTAGCAAACGAGAGAAATGCTTTCAGGCTGATCAGGGGAGGACTCTGAGGGAGTCTTTCTCTCACTACCGATTGGGGCCGGAACACATTCTTGAAACTTTTTTAAAACGGTCCACTTTACGGCTGAGACAAATTACGATATGTCTACATGTGTATATGTTGTGGATATATATGCGACGATACATTGGTTTGACGTTGGAGCTTTCAATTTATATATGTAGAAACAAAAAAGAGAAAGAGTGTTGTGCAGCTCAAAGGGGTGGATCGAAGAGGTTTCGTGTCGATCGCGACTATGGAGGATTTTTTCCTTGAACTCCGAGGGCCGAGAACCGCTGCTGGTTTCGCGGAATTGGAAGAAGCTTTCACTCGTTTTCCCAGGTAGATTCTCGTGCGTCCTCTCGTTAAGGTCATGTGGTACAGACTCAGTCGGTAACGAATCGCTTTCTCCGTGATGGTTGATGCTTCGACCAAAATGAAATTGAGTTTTCATACTTATATCTATTGACTACAAAAACCTAATTTGATTTTGGTCGAAGCGTCAAACATCACGGAGAAAATAGGTAAAGCGATTTGTTACCATCGGAGCATCAATACGTCGGGAAGAGCGGGGCAAAATGGGGCAACGGGGCAAAACGGGGGTTTGGGCAAAACGTCATTTTCCAATAATGTTTGGATCGGACAAGGTGGCAAACCTGGGCAGAAAAGCCTGATGTATCCGACAGGGCGAATTCGGGCATCCAAAAATTATTGGAAAATTACGTTTTGCTCAAAAACCCCGTTTCGCCCCGTTGCCCCATTTTGCCCCGCTCTACCCTACGTATTATAGCATCAAGTACTGAGTCAGTGCCTATCATTCAAAACTTCAAGAATTTAATTCTGCCAATACTCAATACGTCAATACTCAAGAACTACCTAGCGCTCAGTACTTCGAGTACTTGATACTTTAATACGCACTTCAAGTACTTAGGGTATTTGCCCACCTCTTTATCACATGCCCTTAAACCGGTGCGGAATCGACTCGGTCGGTAACAAAAAACTGTAATCCATTTAATTTCATTTTTCAAGTGCCTCGAGCGTTTTCGGGCCGCAAAGACTTTAGCAATTTGAGTTCCCGGCGAAGTTTTAGGGTCGTTGGGAGCAAAAAATGGATTGCAGTTTTTGTTACCGACCGAGCAATGGAAAGACGGACGGGAGGGGATTTCGCATCACCTTAACGAGATAGCCGCGTCTTCTCGGTTCGTCGTGCTTTCGGTGACTTCGGGAGAGCCGGAATTGCGAAGTTTCGCGGAGGTTCCGACTCTTCGAGAACTAGCGGGACCGCAAATGGGAGGGCGCCCTGACTCGCGTCGTTTACTCGCAAAATCGCCTTACCAGCCATACCGGACGTAAGTCAATTTACGATCTATAAAGCTCGCTACATTAAGTGCGATCGTAAAAGTAAAAATCCCTCTCACCCTCCCTCGCGACTTTGGCCAGCACGCTGCACTAACGACCCTCAGTGCATTAGAACCATATGTGAAACGAGCTACCGCTTCGAAGTCCACCGCTTTCGTACACAGCCACCTTCGTTGCACCGCGCACAATGCCTCCTGCCTTATTCCAACCGGCCCATAATACTCTACACATTTGCCCCAACGACGGAAACACGTAACCGCAACTTTTACGAAGCATTTCCACCTGCGTACACATCTGGGAGGGGGATGTATCCTCGTTATTAAGGATAATCCACGCGAAACGAAATATCAACTCGCAAATTGGATAACCCAGCTCGTTACGATGGACGAACTTCGGTTTTGTTGTGTAGTAATGGTGTTTTTTTTCCCCCTTTTTTTATCTTCACCCAATTTGACGAGGTTGCAGTACGCTTTTATCGTTTCGCAGATGGACGGGGACATTTTTACGCGTCGCGAGAAATCAAAGTCGTGTTGCTTCAATATGGAAGCTTCGGGTTCGCATTTTATTATTATTGTTTTTAACTACCTTTTCATTTTATTTTTTTTGTCCAGCGGTCTTTATAGCTTATGGAGTTGTTTATATATATATGTATGGATGTCGGGAAGAACCAATGAGACGTTGCATAGTTTGTCACAATTGCATGTTTATGCGTTGCCAGAAATTACAGTTTCCTTGCTTCGATATGGAAGCCTCAGTTTCGCATTTCATTTTTTTTTTTATTATTATTTTTTATAGCTTCTAAAGTCGTGTATATATGTATGTACGCCGGAATGGAGCAATGAGTGGTTGCATACTTAGTCATATTTTATCATAGGACAGCTATTACATAATACTCTTCGTGTCTCGTAAAATCCACGCGCGCTTCTACGAGTGTCTCCTCATCCAGGTAATTTATTAACACTCGAAAAGCCTTTCCGACAAAATCCGAAAAAAAAGGAAATACACCAACATTTTACAGGTTTTCCAGTTTTTCCCTGACACCGGGCATCCCCGTCGAAAACCCCGAGTGTGTACCGTTGTGCGCGTTTACGAGCAGAGGGTATATATAATAAAATTCGTGGGGTAGCGAATTTGAGGCGGCAGCGAAATGAAAAGTTTAAGTGGCTTTAGTTGCTCGGACAAGCAGGGTCGGGAGCAACAGTTCTCCGCTCGCTTGGTTTGCGAGCGAACATCCAACTTAATCCCCCTGCAAAGTCCTCCCGCATTCTCTCTCTCGAGTGTCGACAAAAGTTGAGCACCAAAAAAAAAAAAAAAAAAAAAACCGAAAAAAACGGAAAAATTCTCTGGCATTAGAAAGGGCTCCGGACCGAAATTGAATTAACGATGGAAGTCGAGAGCGGGCATGCATATACGTTTCCCGGCCTATTCTGGTCGATATAATTGACAGATTGAAACGTGGTTCGTTTGCACCACTCGTTCGTACAAATATGTGGCTTGCATTCCTCTATCGAGATACACGGGCAGTTCCCCTTTTCATTTTCGTCGTTATGTATCGTCGGAAAATTACGGTATTCCGTGCACGTTCGGCGCGCATTCCTACCTGCACAATGCCCGTTCGAGGGCGAGTATCGGTATCGATAGGAACGACGAGGCGCGCCGAGAGGCATTGTACATCTCTGAATTTTTCATGCTTTGCAACGAAACTCCCCCCCCCCCCCCGCCCCCCACGGATATCTAGCCTAGTTGTTGCAGCATTCCCTCGGCGTATAACGATAAAAAATAGTAATAAAAAATAAATAAATAAAAAAACAGAAAAATAAATAAAATATGGCCCGTAAAAATCGATGTCGCGCACATGTAAAGGAAGCGGATAGAAAAAAAATGCATGTATTCGCGAGCCGGGGAACTAGCGCTCCGAAGCTCGGTGAGGTCCAAACACGCGCACACACAGTCACAGACGGAGAATGGCGGAGTAACGAGCGTAATAACAAGAATAACTCGACCTGGCGCCAATTAAACTCGCATTTCAATTCGGCACTCGACGGACCAGCGTGTATACGACGAAACGATCTGTGTTTCCTTTTTGTTTGTTATTTTTCCACTCTCGCCTCTTGTATCTCATTGCTCGCCCGAACGGACGATTAATTAGCGATTTGAGCTCCGATTCTAGTGCGCTCCACTGTTATATCCTCACATAACGACGACAAGGAGCTCGCATTTCCATAACTCTTTCCATTCCACCATAGACAATTTCTGATTGTTCGCTCGGCAATTCCTCGTACAATGTTCATACATATGCACTGTAAATACATATATATATATGTATGTTTTGTGTTGCTAATTGGGGACTCCATGCGTGCGCGATTGAAATAATTACTCGTCGGGACTACGAAGCGTCCCGTCGAAACGATATCAAAAGATCCGCGTTAATATTTGCTTATTTACAAAAAAAAAAAATTATCTATAAAAACACGAAAAAAAAATCAAATAAAGGACCCACGAAATTTCGCATTACCGAACGCTTTCCATTCCACCTTAGGCAATTTCTGATTGTTCGCTCGGCAATTATTCGTACAATTTTCATACATATGTACGATAAATACATATATATAAATATATCAAAGTGTGTTTTGTGTTGGTAATTGGGGAGTCCATGCATGCGCGATTGAAATAATGAGTCGTCGGGACTACGAAGCGTCCCGTCGAAACGATATCAAAAGATCCGCGTTAATATTTGCTTATTTACAAAAAAAAAATTATCTATAAAAACACGAAAAAAAAATCAAATAAAGGACCTACGAAATTTCGCATTACCGAACGCTTTCCATTCCACCTTAGGCAATTTCTGATTGTTCGCTCGGCAATTCCTCGTACAATGTTCATACATATGCACTGTAAATACATATATATATATATGTATGTTTTGTGTTGGTAATTGGGGAGTCCATGCATGCGCGATTGAAATAATGAGTCGTCGAGACTACGAAGCGTCCCGTCGAAACGATATCAAAAGATCCGCGTTAATATTTGCTTATTTACAAAAAAGTTTTCATCTATAAAAACAGGAAAAAAATAATATACGACGGATGAAATTTCGCATTACCGAACGTTTCCATTCCACCATAGGTAATTTCTGATTATTCGCTCGGAAATTCTTCGTATAATTTTGATAGATATGTACTATAAATACACAAATATATATATGTGTATTTATAGTACATATGTATCATATGTACATAATGTATGTTTTGTGCTGCTAATTGGGGACTCCTTGCGTGCGCCATTGAAATAATGAGTCGTCGAGACTAGGAAGCGTCCCGTCGAAACGATATCAAAAGATCCGTGTTAATATTTGCTTATTTACAAAAAAAAAGTTTTTGTCCACAAAAACACAAAAAAAAAAACAAGTAAACGACGGTCGAAATTTCGCATTACCGAACGGCCATTCAATGCATCGCATTCGAAAATTCCGGAGCGAAAATATTGAATCCGTTATTAATCAGCCAGACAGAACGCAGTGAATAATAAAACACCGAAACCGTACACCAGGCACACGAGAAATTATCAAATTTTCCATACGGCCACTCGATAAATTTTCGAATATTATACAATTAATATTTATGCCCGATGCACGGCTATTTTCATAACACACGTAGCGTGACGAGAGAAACGTAGGTGGAGAGAGAATTTAAACACGTCGGGCTCTGCGCGCTCATCATCATCATCCCCCCCCCCCTCCCCGAATCTCCGCTTCCGCGCCGCCCCCACCCCACTTTCTGTTCCGCCGAGTACACAAGAAACCCGGAATTGGATAGAAAAATTGAGTGTAGGCGATTTTCCCATTTCGCGAGTGATTTCGACGGGGTGCGAAGCCTTCGAGCGTGGATTCCTCACATGTGTGCCCACACACACACGCACACACCTGGCTCGGCGAGTGCGCTCGAGAAGGCAGCCGGGCGGTGGAATGGCAGGGGTTCCCGGAGGGGGAGGGGAAGGGGGAGGGGGGTGCGAAGACGGGGGTGGGAGGGGAGGGGGTTACCGAGAGTCGCAACGAGAGCAACGCTACCGGCGCCGGGTGGCAGCGGGCTTGGTTGCGTTTGTTCGTGTTCGTTGCGGCGTGCTTCTGGTGCGACAACCCGGCATCTTCGCCGCGTGTGTACAGCGACGCTGCCGGCGTATACACGGGTTTCCGTGTGCCTGAGCAATCGGGCTGTGTGTGTTGCAGCGCCAGCAGCAGCACCAGCGGAAACGGGCGCAGAGTCAAAGTACTCGAACGGGAAACGAGTGCGGCAAAGGTGCAAGCTATACAGCCGATTTCTTCCTTTTTCTTCCATTCTCTCCGCCCCGGCTGCGTTTTCTCTCCGTCCTACAACCAGCAACTTCCCTCGTCGTCCCTCCACTCGACACCGAGCCGTGTCTGCGGGCCGCGAGGTCCGCACTCCTCCTATAGGTTTTCCGACGATAACCCGCGGGATTTCTTCCACGACCCGCGAAACACAGCGAGGGGGCTCTCGTCACATTCCCCGAGTATAATGACTTCCGACCGAGTGGGCATCGAGCGACGACGGAGTCGGACTCGAGAGCGGCTGACTCAGACACCCGGCGAGGGGCCGACACCCCCCCCCCCCCCCACTTCCCCCGATTGCCGTGACGAGATCACTTTTGACTTCGAGCTTCAATCATGCCTCGCTCGGTTTCTTGGAAATTTCGCGGATGTACCCGGTTTTCCGTCACGACTCTCCGTACCTTCCGACTCGATTCCCTTCGGCCGGTGGACACCTTGTTTTCTCCTCGTTCACGCCCGGTGGCTCTCGCCAAAGGTTTCAGCACCTTACAACGGCACTCGCTGGCGATGAGAAAAAACAGCCGGCGAACTTCGTTCCTTTGAAGTTCCCTTTTCATGAAAATTAACTCGAGTCGGGATCGTCGTTCGGAAATGACGAGATCGACGCTCTTCACATTAATACCGACAGCGTAACGTACTTCGCAGTTATTACAATCTTTTTAAAGTTCATCTTGTGACTTCAGTTGAGTATATTTTATATTTTTATTTATTTTATACGACGTCGTTTCGATTTGCTTTGTACGACTTCATCTTGATTTGTTTTATATAAATTTGTTCTTTTAACTCCCGACTGCCCGCTAGGGCGAAAAGACGGGAGTTAGGCGTTTCACGGCGGTCGCCGGACTTTGCCCGTTTCCTTGGTATCCAGTGTTCTCCGAATCGACAAAAAATCTCTTGACGAAATTTGGCAAGCAGTTTCTCTGAATCGTGGTCTGTGTCGTCTTTCAGGTTTTGTTACGATGCGATGCGATTTCACAGAGATAAAGACTTTTCGGAAAAAATAGTGTTTGTCCATATCGAAATTTCAGCGAAATATGCCGTCATCTTTCGCCTTTTCACCATGTATCGCAGCACGATCTCCCGAACCTTATGCGTTTCGCTGTGAATCAGCTGCGAACACTAAATACATACTGTGATATTTTTTTAAATTAATTTTAATTTTATAATTATTATTTTCTTTCTTTCGTTACACTTTATCTTGATTTCTTGTGAATATTGTGTATAAGCACCAAAGTTCACCGAAAAGCATTTTCCTCAGGGCTTTTCCACCTCCGTTTGGGGGGGAGGGGGGCGTAGTCCGGGGTACTGGCCAGTTCCGGAGTCGTGCCTCGCCTCTTCCATTAAGTCGACGAATTTCGTTTGAAACACGACGAATGTGGAGAAAGAGGATGGAGCAGAGTGAGGGAGAGCCGCGTAGCGGAGAGGTCGGTGTTCCATTTGGTGGAAGCGCGTGGTCGGACGGCAAAGGTCTCTGCAAAATGCGCTGCGACCTCTTTCCCTCGGTCGCCCCTCGCCCCTGCCACACCCATTAGCGTCTCGTCCCGAGATTAACGCCCGGAGTAGCGCGATGACCGAATTTTCGTTCCACTCATTTTCGGCCCTGTGTGTGTGTGCGCGTACACACGTCCGCTCCGTGCATGCAGCACCGCAGAGTCGGGCAGGTGGATATCGGTCGGAAGCGAGAATTCGTAACTTTCCCAATGACGACCCAAACTGGCGCCGGAGTGTTCCCTGGGCTGCGGTAAGTTCTTGCCCTCCGCTTCGCCCGTCGTTTCTCCTGACCAAGTGACGAAGAACCAAAGTCGCTCAACTTCCGGTGACTTCGTTTTTTTCTCCCCGGAAGCAACTTCCTCCAAGCCGACGAGTAATTGATCCTCGAAGCGGCTGAAGCGCACCCGCTGGTCCCTCATTCGCCGGGCGAGGGACTTTCGTCCCTGGCGCACCGTCCGGATTATCGGTTCTTCCTGAACTGCGATCCCGTAGCCTCATTTCCGGAACTGAGTACATACCGGTTATTATCGTCGTTGATTTTTTTTTTTCGCGCGTTTCAAAGGTCCGCGAACAAAGCCCTCGAGTGCACAAAGGCTTCAGTTCCGCCGGTTTTTGACCCACTTTCGAGGAGCGTGCGTGCGACATGTATAGTGCACTATCGCTTGTGTTTTCCGGCGTAATTACAACCGAGCACACAGCGAAATTGGCCGGGTTCCGGAGGTCGCTACTTATCCCATCGTGTACTGTCCTTGCGTTTTTGCTGTAGTCGCAAGTTGTGCAGGACGTAACGTCGGCTTTAAAATCCGGACAAAGAGCCAGGCCAGCCGGGCGTGCCTCGGCTCTTTGTGTGCGCCGATAAGCGAGGCTTCCCTTAATTAATATGCCTTCGCCGCTGACGAGTCTTCGACAGTGATTTTAATAACGGCTCCACGGGGAGGAGGCTGGCTAACCCGCAGCTTCCGCTGGTCCCGATGCCCTCCTCCACCCTGCGCCTTATATGCATGCGGAACGGTGCGCCCTGCGCCCCGCAGCCTGCGATCTCTCAAAGACTTCCGGTCCCGCAGGGGGGGCGGTAGGAGCGCAGGTGCCGGGGTGGGGGGAGGAACCCCTGCTCTCGCGTGCGCTGCACAAAGAACCCGCACGTGCCTTCGAACTCCGAGTCCTCCGCTGTATCGCAGCGTCCTTCCTTCGCCCTCCGTCACTCCACGATCCGCCTTCTTCTTCGTCCTCTTATTCCCCCCCCTCCGGCCTCCGCGGCGCTTTACCTCATCCCGATGCTTTATCGTATCAACTCATTAAGCTTTCCCGAGCACTCGACATCGAAGACGCCTCCACCGTCGCGCTGATTTATGGTAACGAGACAGGCATTACCCCCGACGCAAACGAGGCTCCGCACCTCTTACATCACGTAAGACCTCGTCCTCCGCCCTCCCCTCGTCCCCCGGCTGAGGCCCGTCGCGAGTTACTCTCCGAGTAATTCGAGAATCGAGATTCAAGGCGGCGTACCCTGCAGACGTTGTGCACTGCGCCTCAACCAATGGCGGATGGGCGGGGGGATTTCGGGATGCAGCCGAGTACGGAATTGGGACGGTTTCTGACGATATTAGTTACAGCCCTCGGGTGTATTACGATATCGAGGCGTGTAACGGGAGTGGGACAAGGCGTGCGTGAAATTCGTCGCGCCATAGTTGCAGCCTCGCGCGTCACTAATTATCCGTTCCGGTAACTTCGCACTGGTGGCATTTTGTTGGTAAGTCTCCGCGAATGGAAAACCACGGGTTCGTTCAATTCATTTGCTACATTCGTGTTTGATTTCGAGTACATTTCGGATGTTCTTTTACCCACTTTCCTGTGTTCCTTGATCCACTGGTTTCTTCCACTTGCTGCATTTGAGATAATTCTGTGGAAACATTTTTTAAAACAGTCTTTGTACCGCGACTTCCGGTTTGAAAGTCTCACTTTTGAACCGGACGTGATGGCACGCAGAAAAATTTGAAAAATTTCCTTGCGACGCCACTTACGGTTTAAACATCTCATTTTTCGACCGGAAGTGACGTCGCACCCGAAATACGTCACTTCCGGTTTGGAAGTCGCACCTTTCGATCGGAAGTGACGTCGCACCAGAAAGACATCACTTCCGATTTGGAAGTCTCATGTTTCGACCGCAACTGAAGTCATACCGGAAATACGTTACTTCCGGTTTGGCAATCTCATTTTTCGACCGCAAGTGAAGTCATACCTGAAATACGTTACTTCCGGTTTGGAAGTCTCATTTTTCGACCGGAAGTGACGTCGCACCAGAAAT
>JAPYZC010003663.1:0-11586 GCA_030522665.1 Ichneumoninae sp. A BG-2022a | reverse complement strand
CGGCTTCGGTCTCGCGGAATCGGAGCGCTCTGATTGGCCAACTTCAATCGCTCGTTACTCCGAAACTATTGCGAATTGAGCGATCCGCTTCCGCGAGGGACTCCGGGGCCCACCAGCTACCTTCCACTAACAGGCGGTGCGGGGATTCTGGGACACCCTGTATAAACGTATTTTCATCTTACAGCGTGTTTAAAGAACAGACCAATTCAATTGTATTTATAGTTATAACTATTTTCTTTTAAAATGTGTAGCAGTTTATAATCTGTTAAATTGTATTCCGATTTTTGTGGTTTAACCTTGTGATATTTCTGATTTTTCTGATATAACCTGTGTGGTATACGCGGGCTTACGATCTCAGTCACCACTGTGTCGGTAATGTACTAATGTAAATAAATCAAATAAAAAAAAAAAATAAATAACAAAACAAAAAAGCTGGAATATTCGTCAGCAAATATTATTTGTGTTTTATTATTTTGCCTGTGGTCGATCTATACATATTAGTAAGTTGACAACGGCCTCGTTCGACCTAGAATGAATTTACTGCCCGATTCTCTTGAACTGTACTGGTCTATGGTCGGAGTCAGTGTTCTTCAGAAGCTATATGTTAAATGCGCGAATTTTTTTATTTCAACTCTATGATCGGAGACTGATTTCGCTAAACCCATTGGGTGTTAACGCTGATATTCTGTACTTGTTGCAGTGAGATTTTCTTAATACTTAATTATTTTCTAATGAATTAATGAATTCCAAAACTACTATATCGATCGAAAAAAAAAAATAAAAATGCACACCGAGAGAATTTCATAACGAAGACAATGAGCCCAGAAAAAGTCTGTACGATGAAAAATACGGCATTTATGACATGGCAAAAATTCGTTTTTAATGCAGTGCCGTAAAAAAAAAAAAAAATGATTAAAAAATGCGCCCTAACAGAATTTCATAACGAAGAAAATGAGCCCAGAGAAAAGTCTGTAGGTGTCTTGACGTGTCAAAAATTTGTTTTCGATGCACTGCCTTAAAAAAAAGTGCGCACCTAGAGAATTTCATAACGAAGAAAATGAGCCCAGAGAAAAGTCTATACGATGAAAAATACGGTCGTGATGGCCTGTCAAAGATTCAATTTTGTCTGATGCAGATATCTTCACGGTCATTGTCAGTCGGGGCAGATATGGTCCATTTCTTCCACTGAGCGAATTTAGTATTCCTAGCGCTACGAGAACCGTAACGTGAATCAAAGTATGCCATGACTCGTTGGCTAAAAGTAATAACTAACAGTATCCAATGTGATCCGCGTAATAGAACTGGCAAGAGCCAAATGTCGAATTGTGACAGTCTTACGCGTTTTGTCCAATTTTCGGACCCTGTTGATCTTTGTCCTGCCATTAATTTTTCCGAAAAGTACGAATCGAATGCCAGAAGGTTTAGATTATTTTTAAGAGCAATTTCTTGGAGCACGATAAAAAAGCTGTTGATGATTTCACCATCGATCCATTTTCCCGGTAGCAATCTGGAAAATAATTCCGAGTCTAATTGAACACCTCCAAAATCTTGGGTGTAATTGGGGAAGTGCTCGGGATAGACTAAGGAATCGCTCAGAAACCTTGCTCCTAAATCGTCTTGAAATGAAGAATAATCTAATCGCTCGTAAGATTCGTTAACGAAGGCGATTAATGTTGTTTTGCACTTGTTTGCAGCTGGCGTCGTATGACCGTTCTCGAAATGTATTATGTTGCTACCTACGTCCATAATTTTTACAGTACCGTCCTCGCATGCTGCATCACATCGCTCGTTTTCGCTCATCGGTACATCTTGCCATCCGAGACGAATTCGTCGTCTTTGAAGAATATATATTTTTTTCCTCGTTTTCATGGGTGGCCGCTTCCGCCTTTCTTCTGCTAATTTTTTCTTGCCGTCCACACATTTTCCCAATTTTGTTGTTTTTTTCAGCGGTCTCGCACTTCTTTCTTTTTTTATCCCTTTCATTCTCTGCTCAATTTGTCTTTGTGTGACCAATGAATATGTTTGTAACCAAAGCCAGCCATCTATGAATTTTTCCATCTGTCTAAAAAAACGCGGAGCTGGAACGTTTAGGTGTTTTTTGAAAACATGTGTTTTTATGATTTTGAAGTAGTTTTCAACCGTAGAATTACTGTCGCCAGTATGTTTGAGGTGCGAGAAAATGACAGCTGACAAAAGGGGATAGTACTGGAGGAAGTACGTCAACATGTATTCAACGAACTATGGAGAATAAAAGCTATTTTCAGGCATGATTTCTATTTCAACGTCGGAACTGTTGGTTTGTTCTTTTAATACGAGCTGATATATGTTATTAAATAACTTGTAAAATGGTGATTCCTTACGCCCATCTTCGCTTGCTGTAATGCTTTCGACGTGGTATATCAAATGAAAATCATGATCTTCCGCTTTGGGATGGGCTTCAGATTTTGGCTTTTTCTTTTTCCCAGCCCCGCGTTTCTTTTGGTGGTTGTTTCTCTTTTCTTGATCTGTCAGTGGCTCTTCACGGTAGAGATGTGCACAAGCCTTGGCATACTCGAGCAGCTCGATGTTCGAACCGACAGGCTGCTGATCGCTCGAGACGTTCGAGACGCTCGAGACGTTCGAGACTCTCGGGAGTCTTGAGACTCTCCGGCTGTGGTGTCTCACAGTATCTTAGGCGCTCTCAATTCCCTAGACATAGTTACGAGAAACTGGTGGGTAGCCTGAGTTCAACCGTTACGGCTCGGCGCCCTATCCTTTGTTCATTCTTCGAGAGACCTCACTACGACATGTTGCTACACGCATTATAATTTAAGTGTTCAATAAAGAATTATATTCATATCACAAAAGGGTTATAGTTATTGTGATAAAGGACGTAACACGGAGGTTCGAGACTCTCCGGACGTTCGAGTTTGCCGCATCTTGTATAGAACGAATGTCTCGAACGTCCGGAGAGTCTCGAGAGTCGTGGGAGTCTCGAGACAAACAGGACAAGAAATCGGGATGCGTCGATGGGGCAAAACAGGGCAAAAAATCGGGATACATCGGTGAAGCAAACGGTACAAAAAAATCGGGATATATCGATGGAGCAAAATGGGGCAAAAAATCGGGATGTATCAATGGGACAAAATGGGGCACAGAATCGGGATGTATCAATGGGACAAAATGGTAAAAAAAAAAAATTGGGATGCATTGGTGTGGCAAAACGCGCAAAAAATCGGGATGCATCGGTGGGACAAAAGGTGGCAAAAAATCAGGATGCATGGGGCAAAGTGGGATAAAAAATCGGGATGCATCGATGGGACAACATGAGGTATAAAAATCGAGATGTATCAAAGGGGCGGTAGGGCGGTGAGGCAAAACGATGAAAAAATCGGGCTGTATCTATCTGAAAAAACGGGATAAAAAATTGGAAATGCATCGGTGGGGCAAAACGGCGCAAAAATCGGGATGTATCGATGGAGCAAACCGGGATCTCTTCAAATCGTGGGAGGTGAATTCGGGTAAGAGAGAATTGGTAGCCAGACGGCTAGACAGACAGGTCTGTCTGGCTGCCCCAAGAATGGGGCAGGCCTATCCCGGGTTCTTCCCTATCCCGTTTTGCCTCCCACGATTTCAGGAGACCCCATTTCGCTCCACCCATGCATCCCGATTTTTTGCCCCGTTTTGCTCCACTGATAAATCCCGATTTTTTTGCCCCATTTTGGCCCGTCGATATATCCCGATTTTTTGCCTATTTTTCGCCATCGATGCATCCCGATTTTTTGCCTATTTTTCCCCATCGATGCATCCCGATTTTTTGCCCCGTTTTGCTCCACCGATGCATCCCGACTTTTTGCCCCGTTTTGCGCCATAGATACATGCTGATTTCTTGCCTTGTTTTGCCCCACCGATGCATCCCGATTTTTTTGCACCATTTTGCGCCATAGATACATGCTGACTTCTTGCCTCGTATTGCCCCACCGATGCATCCCGATTTTTTGCCCCGTTTTACCCCATCGATACTGTGATGTTTGGGAAGGTAAGTGAGGAACGAACGTGTGATTGTCTCGTCACAACTTTATTCGGCGCTGGCGACCGTATTACTGGTGTGTTTCAGGCCTTACAAGGGTCTCCCCCCACTCACGCATCCACTCGTTGTCTCGGGCTCTCTCAGCGTCACGCACGCATACCCCACACTTCTCCCCTCTCAAACAACGAGATCGTGTGTAAAGTTGACGATTTTTCTATATTTTCTTTTCACTCCAAAAGTATGTAACCCCACGCTTATGTTTCGATGGTGACTCGATACAATTCAACTATTGCTGGTTAGGCATTGACGTTTTTGCCGCCAGCCTTTTTGGTCTCCACGGTACCATAGTTTCAGCTTTATCCCTCTCTGTCGCTCGCTGCTCACTCTCCCTCGATTTTTGCGAGCATTTCCTAATCTGATTGCTGTGTCGCTTGGTCGTACCTCCACTCATACGGACTACATGTGTTACCGGCGTTCTGCTTTCGGTCACAATTTCGCTTGACCACTCCGGGGAGTTCCTGCCGTAGTCTCTCACTCGCACTCTCTCTCCTACCTCAAAATTAACGTTCCGTCCTTGGGGACTATTTTTTATGTGCGCTGCTTGCTGCTTCTCTACCTTATCCGCTATGCGTGGGCGCAGTAGGCTAAAGCGTGTTCGTAATTCTCGGTTACAATAATGCAGCCGGTGACGTTCCCGTCGTTGCATGAGGGGTTGTGCGATAGTCGAAAAGAAATTTTTGCACCGCCACGTCCAAGTTCACCCCGCTACGTATAATTTTCTCGACTTTATCTTTGAAGATACCAACCAAATTTTCCGCCGCCCCATTTGAGGCTGGGTGGTGAGGCGGAGTAAATGTATGCTTTATTTTTAAACCTTTGACAAAATCTTGATATATACTGCTTGTAAAGGCCGTTCCATTATCGGTAACTAACTGATACGGTAAGCCGTGGCGCGCAAATACTTCCTTGAAGACCGCGATAGTTTTTCTGCCGTAGTATTGTTTTTCATATTTGCTATTTCCGGCCATTTCGAGTGCGCGTCTAATATTGCCAGGAACATAAGGCCATGGAATGGTCGTAGGAAGTCAGCATGTATGCGAAATCAAGCCTGCTCCGGCCACTTCCATGGCGTTAATGTTACTCGCGGTGGCGCTTTTCCTATTTCGAGGCATGCTTCACTCGATTTTACCGTTTCCTCGATATCGTTATCTATCGACGGCCACCATAGGTACGATCGCGCGATTTGCTTCATCCGACGATCCCGAAATGACTAGCGTGTAATTCTTCTAAAATAGCTGCTCGTAATTCACGCGGTATCACGACTCGAGCTCCCCATAGTACGCAGTCTCCCTCGATACTCAACTCGTTTCGACGATTATAATATTTACCGAGTTCCGTCTCTACCTTTTTAGCGTCTTGCGGCCACCCTTCCATTACTGCGCGTTTTATTTGCATGCAAATCACGTCTCGTTTTGAGGCCTTCGCGACTATTTGCGAATTGATCAATCCCCAGCTTCCAATACCTTAAGATGCGCGACTCCCGGAATTTGTACGTTATCCGGCGCTTCAATCGGTAAAGGCAACCGACTTAACGTATCCGCTAATGCATTTTTCAGAGACGTTACGTATTCGATTGTATATTGGAAGGCCGTTAAGAAGAGGGCCCATCACTGTAACCGGTTAGCCGCGATAATCGGGATACTCTTTTTTGGGCCGAATATTAGTGTTAACGGTTTGTGATCTGTTCGAAGAATGAACTGTCGCGCATACAGATAAATGTAAAACTTCGTCACCCCGTATATAATCGCCGCTGCTCCCCGATGTATCGGCGCATATTTCTCTTCGGCCGATAGTAACGTCCGCGATGCAAACGCAATTGGACGTTCTCTTTTATTTCGATCTCGTTGTGTTAGCGCAGCTCCTACCCCATACGCTGATGTGTCACACGATAATATCAGTTCGAGATATGGGTCATAATGCGCCAAGACCTTTGGTGAGACCATTTCTTTTTTAATTCACACAAAGGCCTTCTCGCACTCGTCTGACCATTCCCATTTAGCTTTATTTTGCAGTAGTTTATACAATGGCTGTAACTTTTGCGCTCGATTTTCGATGTACGCATCATGCACGGTTAGGTCGCCAAGAAATGGTTGTAGTTGCTTAATGTCTCGCGGTCTTGGAGCTTCACGTATCGCGCAAACAGCTTCCTCTGTTTGGTGAACCCCCTCTTTACCAACAATAAAACCGAAATACTCTATTTTATCTTTGTAAAACGAACATTTCCCTTTGTTTACTTTGAGACCGCATTCTTCTAATCGCTGGCAAAGGCTTACTACATTGTTGTAATGCTCAGTTTTCGTTTTGCCTGTAGCTAGTGCATCGTCTAGGAAAAATTGCACGTCCGGGAGGTCAGCTGTGAGCTTGTCCATTATGTTTTGAAATTCTGCGGGTGCCGATGATATTCCGAAAGGCATGCGCGTATAGCGGAATAACCTCTTGTGTGTATTAATCGTCACGAATTTTTGACTGTCTTCTTCTAGCAAGACTTGCTGATACGCGTGCTTTAAATCTATTTTTGTGAACTTGACTCCACCCGCTAAACGTCTAAATAACAATTCTTTTCTCGGTAGCGGGTATTGTTTAACGACTAAGGAAGGGTTTAATGTTTTTTGAAATCCCCGCAAATCCTTACTGAGCCGTCTTTTTTCTTTAGCACTGGCACAATAGGTGTAGCCCAACCACTGCTATCCACCGGCTTTAAGACCCCTTTTGTTACTAAGCTATCAATTTCTTCGCTACCTCGATCGATCAACGCGAGCAGCAGCGGCCTGGGCCGTACGAATTTTGGTTGTGCACCCGGTTTTACTTGTATTGTGACTTTACTTCTATTGAAAGTTCCTGCTTCCCCGTCGAATAATTTCGGAAATTTCTTTTCGATTAACCTGGCTAAATCTTCGTTGGTTTCTGCTTCGTCGATTTTTTGGAGAGCTAAACCTGGCCATGGCCACATTCCTAATTTTTTCATCCACGGTCGACCAAGTAACGGCGTTTCTACCTCAACTATGTAATAGTCGCCTTTTGCCTTAACACCATTATATTCGATTTCTAAATCACGCATAACCCCCGATGGTTTTGTTTGCGCTCCGCCCACGACACGGAATTGCTGTTTCGGGTTGTCGACTGCGATTGTTGGAAAAAAAATTTTTATCTCTCCTTGATATCGTTGCTACCGCGGCGCCCGAGTCTAATTCCATTTTTACCGGCGTACCGTTGATCAAAATATTTACAAACTTGAGGATCTACGCGGTCTCGAATTTCGTTTACCAACTTTCGCTGGCTGTTGTCCCGTGCCGTCTCCAGTATATAGAGGCAATCGTCGTTTTCGAACTCTTCCTCGTTGGTGTCTTCCGCGTCGTCGTCGTCTTCTCTTCCCGTTGATTCGATGTTGCCGATCCGTTTTCGCCGGGTTGTTGCATCTTACTTTTAAGTGACCTTTATGACCACAACGATGGCACGGGTAATTTTTAAAACGGCATTCCGTCGTCTCATGCCCCGATCTTCCACAGCAAACACAGAACGCCGATTTCTCCGCTGTCTTTGTCGCTCCGGCGTCGCTGCTTGTGTTGGCCGGCCTGTCCTCCTCTCGGGTTCTTCCAGCTTCTGCCGCCGCGTCCCCCGCGAGCCAGGTGATGTACTCCGACGTTCATCGGCGTGTTTATAGGTGATTCGGCGTTGTTGTTGGCTGCTTCGAAACTCGTTGCTTGAGTCACCGCGTCACTGAATGTTTTGGGTTTTTGCTGGTATAGCTCGACTTTGGCTGCTTTGTCGCGTACCCCTGCAATGAACTGATCCCGTAGTCTCTCGTCGCTATTCGTAAACTCGCAATAACGTGCGGCCAATCTCAACTCCGCCACGAAATCTGCGATCGATTTTCCTTGCTTTTGTATAACCTTCGCGAATTTGGTCCGTTCTGCCACTTCCGATGGTGGTGGCGATAAGTGGTCTTGCATTAATTTAGTTAACGCCTCGAACGTGAGGTTTTTTAGTTTCCTCGGGGCGGCTCAATTTCGGAGTAAATTATACGCGTTCACATCTAAACGGGTTAACAGCACTGCTGGATTCTTTGCTTCCAGAATATCGCAAGCAATAAAATGGAATTCTAGCCGTTCCACGAAAATTTCCCAATCATCTTCTTCCAGGTTGAACTTTACCAAGACATTTTGGTTACTATTTGTCCCTGTTGCCATTGCGATCGGCGCTTCTGTTAAGGCTGCCTGTTTCGGTACTTCTTGACCACGTGCCACTCTTTTCACACTTTTCGCTAACAATTTCCGTACTTGGTAGAAGGTTGCTTCGGCATCGAACGGCACCTCGAGTTCACCGAGTTTGTTTTGTATTTCCGCTTTTGTCAGTCGATATATCCACGATGTTTTTTCACTGAGTTCTTCCTTTTCTGTACTTCCGGTCGTATCACTGCCCTTATCCTCGTTATCGCCTATTCGCACTGTCCGCTAATCACTTATGATTCGAAGGTTCTTATCCTCGTCGCCACTGTGATGTTTGGGAAGGTAAGTGAGGAAAGAACGTGCGATTGTCTCGTCATAACTTTATTCGCCGCTGGCGACCGTAGAACTGGTGTGTTTCATACCGATACATACATACCGATTTTTGTCCTGTTTGCTTCCCCATGCATCCCGATTTTTTCCCCGTTTTGCCCCACTAATGCATCCCAATTTTTTTGCCCCATTTTGGGCCATCAATTCAACCGGATTTTTTTTCCTCATTTTGGGACATCAATTCAACCGGATTCTTTTGCTCCATTTTGCCCCACCAATGTATCCCGATTTTTTGCCCGTTTTGCCTCGTCGATAGAACCCGATTTTTTGCCCCGTTTTGCCCAATCGATGGATCCTGATTATTCATGAATTATTCATAAATATTTGAATAATTCGTATTATTCAAATTTTCAAATATTGAATTCGAATTTTGAACCGAATATCAATATTCAATTCAATTCAATTGCTATTCGCACATCCCTTAAATTGATATTTATTTGATTTAAATAATTATTTATTTTTATCAAATAAATATTTATTTGTGGGGCGCAGATCAAATATTTTTTTATTTTCTGGGTGCAGTGTTACGTTCTCCGTAATTCTTAAAAACATATTTTCAATAAGATTGTTAACCATACTATTAATTCAATTAATAATTAACCTAACTTAAGCCTCGACGACAGGCATTAAAAGCATAGGCTTACACCCATGTATCCGTCTCACTGTTACCCCCATTCTTTCGCTACAGCGCTCTGCCGTATCGGCCCTTCAGTTTATGACCTGCTCTAGGTCAGGTCATTTCCCCCATCTTTCCGTCAACATCGTCACGTAAAATCTTCCACGGTCCTCTGGAAAGGGCAATAACCTTACCCTAAGATATTTACTTCTATTTAAAGCCTAAACACCCGTTCTTCTATCTCGCTCGCTCTCCCATTCGGGCCCTGCATACTAAATAACGTAAACCACAAAAATACGTCACACTCAAGATTCCAATATATTTTCATCTTTTGGAAGTGTCTACGGCAACTTCTCTGTCTTCCAATCCCTACTCCAATTTAAACGCTCCTGTTCTTTCTCCCACGCATTGAGAACCAATCCTCTGTCTCGTTTTTCAACGTTATCTTTTGTCTAGCTTTATATCGCTACCCTTTTTTAACGTTAATAAGCATAGGCATAGATTTAGTATAAATAGTCCACGAATTTCCGGATCAAATCAGTTATTCTTCAAACCAACTAACCTGCTACATCTTCAACGACTCTACGCGGAGCGCGCAAAGCTCTTGTTAAACTCTGGCTCTGCGAGGCAGACCACTTCAATTAAAATAATAGTTGAGCAAGTCGGCTCTTTAGCAAACATTTCTGTATCTTCGAAGTTATTCAATATACGTTACTTGTGAGTATTCAAAACCAACGCATTATTTCGAACATTTATTTGCATGCACTCTGGTCTTTCTGATAATCTCTCAGAAGGCTCAATACTTTCTGCCGTTATATACCTTTAATAAATCCACGGCAATACGGTGAGGTCTCCGTCCCCGAGTAAAGGGCTAACGCCTTAACTCAAAAGCGAGACTTTTCGACGTTTATGGTTCTCACCGGAAGCGAACTCATTATTCGCAGGTCTGAACGTAACAGCAGACAGCTCGACCGTAACAAGTTCATTAGCTCGATGGAGTCTCGAATGTCTCGGGACTCTTGAGAGTCTCGAGACTCTCTAACGTCTCGTACGTCTCGAACGTCTCGTACGTCTCGAACGTCTCGTACGTCTCGTACGTCTCGAACGTCTCGAGCTGCTTGGTAAGCTCGATATAAAGCTCGAGCGAGTGCCGAGCCGCCAGGGCATGACTCGAACAGGCTCGAACACTTTCGTGCACATCCCTACTTCACGGTATGCTTTCTGACTCGGGATTTCACGCGACAATCCAAAGATAGTGATCAGCATTTTAAAGGCTTCCGATGCAGCAACCATGGTTGTAGCGTTAATTAATTTTGTCATAACTAGACCTGCTATCTTACGGTGCTTTTTGTCTTTGAATATCTTTTGACATTTTCGTAGGACTGTTTTAAGTGTATGCGATGAACAGATGTGTACGATAGTAATCTCAGGGAGTGTTTTGTCGGTGGTTAACAAAAAAATTGTTCATTTATTGCGAATATTGCGGAATTATCATATCGTTAAAGCTTTTTAAAGTCGACGCAATCAGCGCAATGCTGAAATCTGTCTCTATTTTTTTTATCACGACGTTTCGAGTGGTGGGTCGATTTATCGCATGGTTCACTATGGACAAAAAGTGAGTAATTGGCGGGACGTTGTGTGTGTCGGACAAGAATTCAGCAACGGGCATTGGACCATAATCTGTAGTTGTCTTATTAGTCTTGTTTAGTCTATCATGTCTTTACTTCTTCGACTCCGGAAGAACCACGAGCAGAAAAATTTTCCAGCTGTCATATTTTTCATCAGGTCCACATCAGATATGAATCCGGCGGCCTGTTCAGGCTCGCCGGACCATTGCCTGATGTACACCAGTTCAGGTACTAATAAGACGGACAACATCAGATTTGCCGGAGTTCCATTGGAATTGGGCCGGTTCCGGATGTACTAAGGAACGCCGGATGTAATAACCCGAGCAGAACATTTTTCCAGCGGCCATATGTTTCATCAGGGCCGCATCAGGCATGAATCCGGCCGTCTATTCAGGCTTGCCGGATTATTAGCTGATATGCACCAGTTCTGGTACCTATAAGGCAAGCGTCATCAGATTTGCCGGATTTATCCCCGAACTGGGCCATTACCGGCTGCAGTAAAGGACACCGGATGTGTCATCTTGGACATCGCCGGATCCGGGCCTGATATGAAATTCATTTCATTTGCCGGATCGCTAAAACTTATTTTGTTTCAGTTCAGGGCCAAGTCAGGAAAGTATCAGGCATTTATAATTGTCATACAACATTTTTTGAATTATTTTTATTTGCTACCTTGACTGGCTAGAGCCGTATAGCGAGTATAAATGCAATCAGACT
>JAPYZC010003662.1:0-12451 GCA_030522665.1 Ichneumoninae sp. A BG-2022a | reverse complement strand
ATCAGGAAGCTCTGTATAAAAATGTAGACACTTGTTCTTCACCGTTAATTAACAATAAGCAATTACATGGAACTTTACGGCTTTATCTCGGCACGTTTGATCGCGTGCGAGGCCGCATAGCGGACCTCTCATTCGCACACGACCTGCCCCGCACCTTGCGCCCCACCGAGCCTATCCCCTTCGAGTCTCGCGCTCGACCCTCCTTAATATTGCTTATTTCTTGCTTCGCTAATTTGCACGCGAGTCAGCAAGACTCTGTAAATACGTGAAGGAAGCTTGGTATTTAATTTTGAAACAACTTATGATACCCGAAACATAGCATGTAACGAAATCATTGAAACTCTCACCCTTATCACCGCTGTTTTTTGGAAGAAGATCTTGTTTGAGCTTTCCGGTGTCCACGACGATGACGTTGCCACCGGACTGAGAACCGGCGTAACTCGACTGAACCCCGCTCATCGGGGCTGCGATTATCGTAGTCTGCTTCGAGACGGTCACTGTCTTCTGTATGGGGGCGGACTTGATGGGCAATGGCTTTGCCGGTGCGTCCACCTTAGTTATCGTAATACCAGGCGGTAACTTGAGATTCTCTATATTGATTTTCGAGCTTAACGTTACGTCCTTTAATTGACTGCTGAAGGCCGATCCGTTGCGTTCGGCCGTGTCGTTCGATACATGACCATTCGCCGGCTGCTGTTTGCCACCAGCTGGTTGACCACTCTTCGCTCGGTTCTTCTGATTTTCGCCCTTTACAGATGATTGTTGCTTATTGCTGCTTAATTCGGCATTTTTCTTCTTCGAAGAGTTTCCCAGATTGCTCTTATCTTGTAACTGCTGCCCCTTCGTCTTTTTCCCACTTGGCTCGCTGACGTTTTGACTCTGCTGCACCTTCTGACTTCCCTGATTTTGTTGTGACGCGTTGGTGGTGTTTGACTTTTTCCCAGAAATTTGCTGTTGCTGTTGCTGCGGCGGATTCTTACTCTTTGCTGAATTGCTAGTTTGCTGTACCAAGACCAGCTTGGAGGTTGCGCCGTTCTTCTGATCCTTCTTCGATTTTCCACTCTTCGTTTCACCGACCATCTGCTGTTGTTGAACTTTCTTATCTTCCGTTTTCTTAGCCTTCGACTTCTCATTGCTTGTCAGCTGCTGCTGCTGCTGCTGCTGCTGCTGCTTCCCAAGTTTGGCATCGTTCGATTTCTGACACGATTGAGACTTGGCGCTCACTGGGTGCTGCTGTTGTCCCTTCACTGTCTGTTGCTGCGTTTGATTCCCGTTATTCTGATTATTATTGCCATTTGTCTTCTTTCCTTTCTTTTTCTTGCCGCTCGAAGCCTGTCCTTGATTTTGTTCCGATTTTACCGAGCCTAATTCCTTCGTCTGTCCGTTCACCAGTGTGAACAGTACCTTGTCATCCGCAGGCGTTTGACCCTTCAGAGTAATCGTCACCGTCGGTTCGGCGCTGTTCGATTCCATTACCCTCTTGATCGTTACAATCTGTGGCTGATTCTCCGGCTGGGGCGGTATCCGCTGCTCCGGCTCCTTCACCTTCTCGTCCTCCAAGCTCTTCATCTGGCGCCGCAATCTCTTACGCTCCTTTTTCGTCAGCTTTACCTCCGTCACGTCCGGCTGGCCGAGATCCCGGGATGCGGTTTGTTGAGCTTTGCCGTTCTTCGTCACTGCGGCTTTGTCGTTTTTACCCCCTTCGGGCTTCGAAATAGGTTTGGAGGCCACGCTCTCCCTGACCACGAAATCGAACACGTTGAGATTTATCGGTGTGACCGAAATCATCGCGGTCTTCGTTTTACCCGCGCTCGAGACACCCAAACTATCGGGCATCTCCTGCTGTCTCTCTTTCTTTTTAGTATTGCTATTGCAGGCCTGTTTCAACGCACCGAGAACGGGAACCCGGGACGCCGTTGCCGGCAGTATTGAGACTTCCGGCAAGTTCCGCTGCGGCAGTAACCTCTGGGAAACGGGCTTCTGCGGATCGACGACCGTTATCGTCACTTCGGGTGTTTTCTTCTGGAGCTGAACGAGTTTTTGTCTCTCAGCTTCCTCTTTCGCTTTCATGAGCAATTCTTCGAGCTGTTGCGTAGACAAACGAAAGATTTTAAATAATAACTGGGCATAAACAAATTTTTCATTAGAGGAAACGAAAATATCTCACCTTCCGTTGCTTCTGTCTTGCTTTTTTCTCAGTCTTCTTATTGTCTTTTTTTGTACCTTGGTTTCCTTCGATAAATTCGAGCAGAGCCTCGAGATCGCGCTCGTCCTGTTGCTCCGGTTGAACGATCGGGGCAACCGGGACCGGCGTGTTCGAGCGGAGGACCGCGGGACGCGTCGGGCAAATAGGTGGTTTTGTGTCGGCGCACGCGGCGGACGGTACCGAAGACTCCGCGGGACTCTTCGGTGGGCTGCACGGGGTTTTACACTTCTTTGCCTTCTTTTTTGTCAACAACTGTCGCAGACGTTCGCGCATCTCGTTGTAATTTCTACTGACCGGTGCGACCGATGGCTGTTTATTGAAATTTCGTTATTTTAGTAAGTATTCACGGGAGTAGATTATAATTTTTAAAGCATACAAATCACTCACAACTCCGGGACCAAAAACCTCGCAGTAGCAACAATCGCAGTGTCGATTAGAATCCCGTGGCGTTGAACTACTAGTCGAAGATGAGTCCTCGTGACTGCTTCCCGAGTCAGAGCAATCTCCGTCACCAGGACTAACTGAAAATTCAAAGTCCGAGAGGTTTAACAAGATATTTACTAAAGGTAATTTTATTGTACAAAGAAAAAAACTCACGGTCGTTGCACAATACTCTCTTGATATGTTCGACCTTAGCCTGCTTGAAACAAGCATGAGACGCGTGATTATTATGCGTCCGAGTCCGGCGACTAGGTCCTGTACTCTTTGTCAAATCCGGCGTTGTCCCGTGAAAATGGGTATGCGTGGAACCTATACCATGAAAATATTAATAAACATCGATGGCGCGAAGTCTTTCATGGCGACTTCATTAAACAACTAAACACCGACAGATGCCAGACGGGAAAATCGTCCGAGAAAATTTTGCTACTCGACCACTTACACTTACCCTGATGCAGCGCAGTGGGATTATGATTATGCGTTGCTAATGTAGACGATGGCGGAGGTGGCAGAGGCGACGGCGCCGAGGTCGACGTAGATGTCGGCGTCGGCGTCGGCGTCGGCGTCGGCGTCGGCGTCGGAGTCGGCGTCGGAGTCGGTGTCGGTGTCGACGTCGACGTCGGTGTCGGTGTCGGCGTCGTCGTCGGCGTCGGCGTCGGCGTCGTCGTCATCGTCGTCGTCGTTGTCGTCGTCGTTGTCGTTGTCGTTGTCGTTGACGATGCCGTTGTTACGCCGACTTCCACGACCGCTGGTAATATCGTCGCCGCGGGCTCCTGATCAGTCGTTTGAGTCGTGGAATGCCGTGTCTGCTTCTGAGCCGACTGACAAAAACGACTGTTCGTTGATCCACCTGGGCACTTATTCGTCTGACTCAGCTTCACCGGTGAACACGACGTCGACGTCGGGGATTCCGGTCGCTCGATCGTTGTCGCCTCTTTCGTGGGAGCTACAGCGTGCAAATTGAAAGTGGCAACGAATTTTATGAGCATCGAAGCTCGGACGAAATGAGATACATTGCAATCGGCGATAACTGACCAGCAGCCAAGCAGGGACACGCTTTGCTGACTCCGCAGAGCCATCGGAGATTGAGAACGCAAAGACAGGGCGAATCCGACCACCAAGTCCTCCCAGTCTCGTCGATCTCTCTCATGTGCTCATAAATACATTGACACATCTGCCTCTCTGGCTGACGATCCAAACTCTCCGACAGATCACTGGCGATCTCTTGAACGATATCAGTCTTGTGCCGCAACGCCATGTCGAGCTCGTGGAGAGGATTCAACGTGTTACCGCTGCTTGCTCTCTTTTTCAGGAAACTCTCGCGCGCCTCAAGATAATCCTGCCGAGTTATGGACTCCCCGACTACGAATAGTTGTACAAAACATCAGATATTAGACATTTTTACGAGACTCGCTATTATTATCCATTTGGGAAAAAATAAATCAACCAACCATCGGGAGTTGGAGTCGGACTCGGCGAAGAATCCGGAACATTGGTTTCCGTACTCGCGTTCACGCTTAGACCGTTGCCCAATCGAGGCGGGATCTGCTTGTTCGACATCCACGACGTGTTGTCACAACAATTGTTCCCTTTCTCAGCATCGTCCATAATCTTTATCCCCACGGGCTTTTCGGATTTATCCAAACCAGACGGCACGTTGCTCGAATCCAGAGCGTCGTCGGCAGGCCGTCCTCGTTCGGCCGTCTGCTTGTCACTGATGAAATAAAGTCAGTGTAAAACGAAAAAGCTCGGCCGAATAGGTGGAAACTCACAACACTCGCAACTTACTTCCATTTGACGATGAGACGTTCCGTTTCCGGCCATAATTCAGCGACGCGCATCATCTCCTCGACAAAGGCAACGTATCTCTCGAATAATGCCTGATAACTGTGACGTTTTCTCGACTTGGTTAACTGTTGACGGTATAAATCGTACGATTAATTTATATGACGTGACCGAAAATGTGCTCGACGTAAGAAAACCCAATTAAACTACTCACTTGCGTGGTAAAAGAACCGGTCACGTTCCGCATCGAAGGTTCCGACATCCAGATATGATTTTCGTAGAGAGCCTTGTTAAAAAATTCCCACGTCAGATTGAATTTCAATAGATGTCTCTCTTCCACGGGTTTCACGAGGTCGGTAACTTGCTTAGCTGTCGACACGAAGGCGTCATAGCCGTCGAGAATTCCTGCAAGCACGATGTACGTATTTTTATCGCTTTTCCGAATGATAATAAACAAACACCTTGTTTTTAGACTGCCTTTAATTAATGCCTTCTCTGCAACTCTATTCAGATCACCCAGGCACTGATGAAGAGCACTCAGGTTATTGATAATCGCTTGTGATCCCGAATTTCGTAACGCACGGCGAAAAATTGTTTCGTTGCTCTAACAAAAAGCGCATCGCTGATAGACGTGTGATAGAAAAAAAATTTGTTGCACCAACAAAGAATTTGCTGACGCAAGATAGTTTGTTGTCCCCGTATCAAGTAGATAACAGTTGCACCAAAATAAAAAAAATTAAAAAAAAATGTTCTCCGCGCGTTTACACTGTTTTCTTTGGATAGCAACAAATTCGCTTACGCGTGAGAAAGATTTCAGCGACATTGGATAGGCTGTGGTCATCGAGAGTCTCTTTTATGCGATTCTTCAACTCCACCACAAACTCTTGAGCCTGGACTATCAGCATGAGAAGTAACTGTTGCGAATTTCTCTTACACATTCTGAAATAAAAAAATTTGCAATTTTCTCCGTTATAAATATTATCGTACATGGAAAAGCCAAAATCCATTTAAAAAAATCATTTATACTCTATAGATTAATATTTATCAATCATAAATATCAACGCTCTGTCGACGCACCCTTCCACCATCGTCACGTCAACTTTCAATCTTTGCGATAGATCGGACTCACTGAATAACGTTTTCACGCAGTTGGCTCAGTCTGCAAGGGTCGCACTGATACTGTGCGGAGCTCGAGACGGCAGTGGCTTCCATCGCCGAGTCGAAAACAGAGCGTATGTGGTCTCTCAGCTCAGTCCACAGTCTGTGCCATCTGATTTCCCGTTTCAATTCGTCATCTATCATTACCCTGCTCAACAGAAATAACAAATGACCACAATAAGCTCTCCGAAATTGTGAATTATTATTTTCTATGCGACCAACCTTTTGAGTTTACAGAGTTTACGCATGTCGCATGGACAAAAACTATCTGGATTTTGGGAACTCTCACTGGGGCACTCGGTAGAATTTTCAGTTTCTCTGGGACTGGCTTCTATGGATGTCAAACGTTGTTCTATCCTCAGGGCAGTGTCCACAGAGATGATGTCCTCCAAAGGATTATCCTACGACAGTGTACAAAAACAATGCATTGTCGTCGGAATACTTTGCGGCAGTTCGTCGAGGGAAGAAGAAAAAAAAGACGAAAAATAATGCAGATGACGACAGCCGAGTTTATTACCAGACGCGTATCAGCAGGAGTGGAAGGAGAGCTCGAGAAGGAGACATCCTCAACAGGATCCGACGGACTCTCGGTATCTTGGCCTTCACTGATAATCCTCGAATCGTCCTGTGAATCGTCACTACTGCCGGATCTCGACTTGTCGTCGCTGTAATATCCCTTCGCCAGAACGTCTCCCATCGCCGCTCCGTAAGCTTCGATTCTCCTCTCGCGCTGATTCTCCGTGTCGTCGCTACTGCTCATCCTACCGTTGCGAGCAAAAATTACAGGAACGCGAAAACCTCGTCGCGACGGAATATACAAACGCGATAAACCGACAATCCAAAGAACAATCAGCCGAACAATCGATACGCGTTGAGCACGGGCTGTTCAGCATGCCGCGTAAACACCCATAAAACCGACGTACATCGCATCGGAGAGATCCGAAATCACCGACGAGGGCAGCGCTGCTGGCGATTCATAGAGTCAAGGTCCCTAGGGGACTCGACGCTACCGAGCGAGTATCTCGATACGCAATAATCCCCTCGCTGACGGTCATTTTTTTAGAATATATTTTTTCACCCGCCAAATTACGCATTGCCCAATTATTTACATCAAAGCTGATTTTATGCTTTCTCTCCACGACGCCACGGAGATAAGTTAACCAACCAATGAGGACCTGCCATTTTCAAACAGCGATCTCTCATTTGTCGGTTAAGTTACCGGTGACGTTGTGGAGAGAAATTATAAAATCTAAGAGCTCTAAAATCAGTCTACAAAGTAATCAGCATAGTAAAAATCATCAAAGTAACGAAATCTTTTTCAAAAAAAAATTATTATTATTATTTCCATATTGTTTGTAGTGAATCGATGTTGTTTCCGATCTTTTACGGTGGGAATGCGAATTGTATTATATCATTTCGTCTATTAAATCGCATCATGTTTTTTGTACCTATTGTACCGGCATTACATTCCGTTTTTTGTCAGATGTTACTGAAAACATCGTGTGCATTCGGTCACCTCTACGTTACACTAAAGCCTAAACGATGGCGGTATGAATAAGAATGGCCCAAAGTCGGGCGCGAACTCGGGATGCTTTGATCGGTCCGAAACGTTTATACGAGTCAAGTGTTTGCGGCTTATGTTTCTTCGCACGTTCGATTAGTTCTTCTTCTTCTTCTTTTCAATTTGGCAGCATCCACAACGACGATTACTGCCTGGCCATAGGGACAGCGCCGGCTAATACGTCGTTTAATTATTATTAATATAAAAGGTAAATTCGGTCCAAACCAGCCTTATAGCGCCATCTGTAGTATAAAAGACGTGGCAACGTGGTTTTTCTCCAACCTAGTTACTTTTTGACGGTAATGCGTTTTGGCTGAAATGAATTTGGCGTAAATGAATACCCTACCTCAGACTTCCGCATAAGAGACAATACCTTTGATCGTACGGTAGGGTGAATCGTTCATCGTGCGATCGATTTAACACTTGGAACTCCGGACTGTAGAAATCCCCCTTAAAAACACTCAGCATTGCTGACAGGGTTGCTCAGCATAGTCTATTTCGATAATAGTCCGTCCAACGTACGCCGTCCATACAAGAATCATTGAGAAAATGAATGAACTTTGTCATCGTAATAAATAAGAATTTTATTGATTATATACATTAATTGTCTAATATCCTTTCTTAATGTATGTATATGTATGGTCATTCATACTTTAACCCTCGGCCGGCCAAATGACCAAGCGGGGTCGTTGAGCGGATTCCTCACAAATATTTCGTTTTCGAAGGCCGAGGGTCAACTGAAATCCCGCAATTTTTTATTTTTATTTTTTATTTTCATTATTTTTTTATAGCGGGGCTTAGCGCTACGTCTTCTCTTTTTTGACATCGTTATTGGCCTTCTTGAGCTTTGAAAGAACCTCTTCCTTAGCGTCCGCTAGTACGGTAAGGGAATCCTTTACAGCGTGATAGATAATGTTCTTTATCTGCAGCTTATCTTCGCGATTAATGTGTGACTCGGACAACGCCCGGAATTCCTGTGTCATGTGAAAGCAGTGAGATACATTTTCCGGCGACACAAAATCCTCTGCCACTTTGATACAATTGTGAAGATTCCGCACTTGATGAGGTGCTCCTGCTGGTACGAATACAGCGTCGCCCAGGCATTGCACTATAGCGTAACTGCGCAAATGAAAACAAAAATTAATAAATAAGTAAAAATAAAAAAACACTCGTTAGACGTCGAATGTGGGTATCGTGGCATCCCCGATTGAAAAGAAAAAATTGTCGAGATCAAGACTCACCCCTCGACGCCGTACTCTCGGTAGAGTCGTTCCCGCAATGAGCCATCGAGATAACAGCTCTGATCGTGAATGGGATCATGGTGAGGCTCGAGGCGGGCCCCGCGCTCGAGCGCAACAGTGTTCAAGAGGTCACGTATCTTGTCGGCGTCGCGGGCCGCGTAGATATGCCAGAGGGCACCTGGTGCTTCGCCCCGCTCCCTTACTCTCCGACGCGTTAGTATATCACAGCCTGCTTCGTCTATCGCCCTTAACGCTTCTGAAATTAAATGTGTTAATATTTACTGTGTCCGATCGAACAGATACGAATTTTACACAATTGATATACCTTTTACGTGTTCGTCGTTGTCGCCGTCCTGGGGAATGCCCACGTAAACCATTACGTTGACGGCATCGGAAATGTCCAGATGGAGATTCGTCGTTCCTTTCTTCGGATAGAGAGCCGAGCCGTAAGCGGTATACATCTTCGGTCCAAGATCGGGCCTGACGCAGCGCTCAGGTAGTCGGCTCGCAAGATTTAACCTGCCATTTCTATGTGTATATTCCGACAGGGGAAGGCTCTTCATCAGGTCGGCGAATCGGGATGGGAGTAGCTCCGAAAAATCATCTCCCGGTGGCCAATCCTTAAGTTTGAGGAGCATCGGATTTCCCCGATCGTCCTTGAGGCGTTTCGAGAAGTGTTCGAAGCCTTCCCAGAACTTGCGCATCGGTTGATTCGGCACTAGATTGCCAGTCATGCAGTTGATGAAGTCGTTTTTGTCGTTGCCGAAGTCACGTGCGAACGAGCTGGGATGCCAGAGCTCCATGTCGAGCGACTTGGAGACATCCGACACGATCACCGGCTGTCCCCTTTTCCACTGGTCTTGGAATATTCTGTAATTGTTCGGGTTGTTCGGATCGTTGAGCCTGAGAAGCTTGCCGTCGCAGAGCCACGAGTGCGGCACGTCCGGATATATACTCATGCTCTCCGTCAGAGTCATTATTCTTATAGGCAAGGGCTCCCGACCCCTCTGCGCCCACTTGTAACGGCGCACAAAGTGTTTCAACTCCCTCGGTTTCTCGTCGTTCTCCATACTTCCCTCCCGCTCTTTTTTTACACTATGCTCTATCACGCTCGATATTACCTCGTCGAGGGTGTCCATCTTCGATTTTTTACCGAGCCTAGCACTGTTATTCTGCGTCGAGTTGCCGGTCGTCGCGTTCGCGTTACCGGGCCCGCCGGTGTTGTTCGTCGGCGAATTCGATCGGGACCCCGTTCCGTTGGGCTTGTGTGATGGCCTTATCAACAACTCCCTCAGAGTCGAAAAGTTTCCTTCCCGATCCTCGTCCGAGTCCGAACTCGAGTTGCTCTCGTTTTTCTCCTGATTCTGAAGAGCTACGTCCGCGAGCCAATTGAGCGGAGAGTTCTTGTCCTCGCCATTCGTCTTGCTCTCCGACGAGCCGTTCGACTCGCTGTTGCCTCTCTTCTCGTGCTCCTTGCCTTCCTGCGTCGCGTTGCTCTTCACTACCATCATGGAATCGCCTTTTATAAGGCTTCGCAGACTGTCGTTGGCGGGCGCGGACTTTGCGAGGGAACACTCGCAGTGCTGGGGAATACCCCACTCGGCGCGACTCTCGTGAAGACGATCGCCGATTCGTACCAGTGTGTCCCCGGGAATAATTTGTGTCAGCATCAGCCTCTCCAGTTCGTGAGCTTGTCGATTCTTGCACACAATCCATGAAAAATCGTCGCGATCTTTTGCGCACTCGCCCCAAACCTTGATAGTGCCATTTTTCCGTCCCTGTGAAAAACAAAAAAAAGAATCGCCGATTGTTAATCGAACCGTCGTCCAACTCGTCATCCTATTGGTTAATGTCGCATGATATCAGTGTTAAAAAGCTCGATATTTTTGATACTATCACGTATTTATTTCAAAGCATAAATTTACATCATTTTCTTTTCTTTTTTTTGTTAATTAGAAATGAAGTCGTTCGGATTAGACGAAATCTTAATTTTTTCCCTTACCTGGTAGCAGTCGATGCATACAACGAAGCCACATTTGCCACAGGCCCAGTGGATGTTGAACAGCGTCGTCTCGCAAACGTCGCACAGCTCCCGGACTCCCTTGATCACGCGTTTCCACGCTACCGTAGCCTCCACGATACCAGATCTCGCTGTAAATGCCAAGATCGAATTACAATTTTTTTCACGGGAAATGTCTTTCTTTGACTACAAATTAATAAACGATATAATATATAATATAAATATAATAAATAATAATATAATAAATAATAATATAATATATAATATAAATAAAAATAAAATAATATAATATATGAATAAATAATAATTATATAGATACAACACTTTGTAGAAGAGAATACTAACCTTCCGCTATGTGTTCCGCAAGAGCGTCCATCTCCTGATTCAGAAGATCGCAGAACTGATCGCCGACTTGGCGCAAGAGTATGTGAGCCATTTCCAAGTCCATGTCGGCCTTATCCGCGCCGCTCTCCTTCTCGTTCTTTTCTGTTTTTTCTCCGACTCTCTGTATCTGGTGTTCCTTTCCGGGAAGCCATAGCGACAGATCGGACTGCATCATCAGATCACACTATTGATTAATTTCATCTTTACATTTAATAGCCGAGTTACGAACGAACGAACGGTAGGTAAAAAAAATATATAAATCAAATATACGTTTAGTTTTGTCGAGAAAAAAGCACGCACCTCCTTTACGTCTCTGTGTGGATCGCTGAATCCCGCTACGGTGACTAAGCCGTTTTTCGTATAACGCAGTCGGCGAAACTGATAGAATCGGCAGAATGTGTTGCGCGGCAAAATCGCTGTTCCCATGCACTCGCGGCATTTGGCCAACCTGGATATCGCCACGCAGGAGTCGTCTTGTAACCAGCTCGCACCGGATTTCTTCAACTGAGCTACCGTGGGCTTAGCGACGCTACCCTCGCCGCCACCCTGACCCGTGGTACTGCCTGCCGCGCCGCTGCTTCCGACACCGTGGCTACTCGCACCGCTGGCGCTCGCGTTCGTATTCTCGTCTCTGCGCTCTTTTTTTTGGCGCGGCTGTTGATCCTCGTCTCCCGCCTCGTTGCCCTTGGACGTTTTTGGCCTCCGACCTCGTTTCCTCGGCTCCTTTTTTTTTTTTTTTTTTTTTTTACAAAAGAAAAATAACGTTTGTACCGGCGAAAGCCTAAAGTCACGATTACCCAAAAAATTATTTCGACATGTTTTCAGTGTTAAAAAGCTCATAAATAACATCACAGTTATTCAATTGTATAGTTTTTTTCATCACGTTGAATTGACGTTGTTCCCCGATCTATGCGACATCATAATTTTAAATAAACAAAGTAACACATGAAAGTTGATCTATCACTTTGTTTTTTTTTTTTTAATTGTGTGGAGTTAACTTATTATCCAGAGAATCGCCAAAACATCTTTTACACAAGAACGTCTCGGAATACAAAATCATTTGGGACTAACTATAAGACTGTATATGCACTAACCATTTCCGGATGAATTGTTGGAATTGGCGCTGATGTTTCGTGCCCTTGAACTCGATTGTGTAGAAGAGGTTAACTGTTCGCTGGCGTCGCTCGCCGAACCTGCTTCGCTCTCGTTGCTGGAATCACTGGCGGGCGCTCCTGCTGCAACGCCGACTTGTTTTTCCTCCTTTCTTCTCCTTTGGTCCTCCGCAGCTGTTTGCTGCCTCCGCGCTGCTCCCTTCTTTCGTTTTACCTACCACAGGGTATAGATTATTAAGTAGTCAGGAAGTTCATGCTCTTGTAGCTACTACTGTCTAGCGCTGCTATACTATCAATCGTTTATCCTCATTCGGGCTAGATTAAGGGTATGTGATACATACGTATCGATGCTCCGACGGTAACAAATTGCCTTCCCGATTTTCTCCGTGATGGTTGATGCTTCGACCAAAATCAAATTAGGTTTTTGTAGTCAATAGATATAAGTATGAAAACCTAATTTGCTTTTGCTCGTGGTATCAATCGTTTTGGAGAAAACAGGGAAGGCGATTTGTTACCGACTGAGTCTGTACCACATATCAATGCGCC
>JAPYZC010003661.1:0-11471 GCA_030522665.1 Ichneumoninae sp. A BG-2022a | reverse complement strand
TCGGCATCGGCATCGGCATCGGCATCGGCATCGGCATCGGCATCGGCATCGGCATCGGCATCGGCATCGGCATCGGCATCGGCATCGGCATCGGCATCGACATCGACATCGACATCGACATCGACATCGACATCGACATCGACAACAGTTCAAGGTACCGTTTTCTTAATTTTCAAAATTTTTTGCTAAGATTCAAACTGGATTCTGATCTGGATTCTAGACCACAATCCAATCTGCGACCGTTACATCTTACTTCGGGAATCTGACTGAAGTTGCAAATAGGGAGTCTGGTAAGAATCCAGCTGGATTCCTACCCAAATTTCTACACGGGTAATGGTGAATGGTATCGTTTATTATTTGATAAGGTAAATTAACCTTCGCCAGGGAGAATGAAATTATAACGTTTGAAAACTGCCGAGAAGCACCATACCCCGTAATATCAATACATCAAGTATTGTGACGTTCACCCTAGGCTAGGCCCCTCGCTAGAGCCGAGCCTGAGCGCTAGAATAAATTAGGGCACCGAAAACCCCCCTTTTTGACATACCGTTGGCCGATACTCCTCGAACGTTCTCGAACGTTTGAGAACGTTGCCCCACGCATGCACTTTCGGCGCGTGACTCGAGTACAACGCCGGGGGGGGGGGGGGGGAGATAGCGGGAGCATGCATGCCGTGTGCAAAGCCCGCAGACCCTGTATTTAAGGAGGTGTGCGACGTAGGAGAATCACTTATTTCTGAACGGTGACGAAGAGAAGGTAATTCGGAACCCCCTTTCCTACTGGTCCTGGCAGCTTGTGGTGACATAAACATAGCCAGTATACCATTCGAGAGGCTAGGAGTAACCGGTGGTGACGTCGGCCATCCTAGCTTTCTCATCCCCGTAGCTAGAACAGTTAGTCAGGTAACCCAACGGAACTAACCCAGAAGCGAGTACCGGTGGAGTGGTGGTGACATCATAGACCACGCAGCTCTCGTGGAAGAGAAATTTTCGGCTGAGGTCCCGGCCGGAGGACCGCACTTATGGTGCGAATTCCAGGTCTGGAAGACCAGAGGTACAACAACGTGCAAATCATACCGGATTTAGCAACAATGCAGAATTAGAGTCACGAAGTAAAGAATCGAAATACAAAGAGAAGTAAGGTTAATTACGATGTCAAAGAAACAGAAATTTAGAGTTGCTGCTTGTACTGGAAATCACAGGGAGACGGGTCTACGCTTCGTCTCTGCCTCGTTAATAAAACGACGCTGAGTAGAATTTCCACCTTCCTTCTTTTTTTTTATAACACTTTCTAAGATTTTCAATAAACAATTAATTTTATATTTCAACCGACCGCCTACAAATAATTTCGCGCTCGTCCCGAACCCCAACGTTCACAAGTCCCCTCGCAAATAAGGCTAGGCTTAAAAGTGGAACGTTACAGTACTGCACACAACGGATACCTTGTTGTAGCGTAAAAGTCCCATGGACTATCAGCAGCGAGAAGCATTGCCGATTAACGAAATAAAAAAACGAATTATTTTCGGAGGACTAATCAGCGGTTACGAAACGGCTTCTTTCCAATGCAAAAAAACTGAATACAGTACGATACGCCTCGTCGTCGAATCGTCCGGACTATTCAGGCCAACTCAAACCCTCAGAGAGAAGTCCTCTCGTCGGGTGGAAGGCCAAGTCTACGATGTTTCGCGGATAACTACTAATTTTAACGCAAAAAACTACAATTAATATCGCATCAATTTTGCAATCGGTGTTCGCGACTTTCGTATTGCAAGTCAATCTCGTATCGGTAACCAGTGATAGATATGCTTAATACCACTTACTGTACTCATCAGAACCAAAATGTAACTGAGGAGCTCAGAGCCATGATATTCCATCATCTTTTTATCAGCAACAACCATTATCTCGATGAAGTACTTCTGCGAAACAGCTCTGCGAGACCGCCAGACAGAAGAGGGATCCATTGTAGTCATTGATTGATCTGCTCGACGATTAACCAATTTTCCCAACTGAGTGTTTCTGCAACATGTATTAAATAAAAAAAATTAATCACCAAACTTTAAAGATCTAACGAACTGATGTAAGTGAAGTTGAATCGTAATTATACAAGGACCGCGTTCGAAGAGATTACATGTCGTAGTAACATTAATTTATACTACTGTTGCCATACATTTAGAAGAAAATTTTTTACCATCGGGGATCCATCCATAGTATGCATAGTTTGGGTTCTTCATAATGATAAGCGTCTAGATATTTAGAAAAAAAATTTCCAACTATAAAAAAAATTGCATTACATGTTTTGCTGTAAAAAGAATAAAATTATAACCGATTGTTTATCATTGGAATGACAACCGGGCGACATCTCTCAAATAAACAACAATTAAAATAAGCTTATCAGTTAATATTGTGCAAGGCTTCCTACAATGTTTTCCGTATTTGCCAACGAGCGCCCCCTCTCGTGTGCATCCGATCTTCAGGCATCCGCGATGGCAAGATGGGCGGCGCGCGCCGCCCTCCCCGCAGAGAGAAATATGATCTGGGAGAGCTTCCATTCAAAACATTGGATCAATTCATCGACTTTGACCCAAACTTAAATCTGATAAATCTCTTGGAAATGAGATTGTGAATTCTAGTATAGCCAACATCAGTTGTAACGTTTCACTTTCAGAGGCTTACAGCTCGTACTCCGAAAGCGTCGTTATGTGAGTTTTTTTGCTCACTTATGAGTGTGAGGGCAGGTGTTGTTGAATGAAAAATCGAGTCATTGATTTTAATTGTCAATTAACATTTCCCGTTTATTAAAATAAAAGTGCATTAGTTCGATGATAAATCGTAATTATAAAAAATATATATATATTCAATATTTTGGCAGTTTTTCGTCGAGAAATTAATGATAATTAATCAAAAAAAGAATGCAAGGTTTAAGAGGAAATGGCTGCGGCGATCTCTCCCGTCCCCGAGAGAAGTCGGCGACACTGTTTGTGATGAAAGAAAGGGTTACAAGACGACGGCAGTTACTCCCGACCGCGAGAGAAGTTGCCGACGCTGTATTTGGGAAAACGGTAACTCTTAAACGTAAACGGACAGAGCGACTTTTTGTGAACGTCATACAGTACATATTATTTTATTTGATATAATAATTTTATTTGATACAATAAATTGAAATTTACGACATGGGATGTATTAAATACATCCCGTGTCGTAACATTAATCCGATTAAAAAGCACAGAAAAAGGGTGAAATCACATTAAAGCTGTCTCTTTGCAAATAATCTTAAGGTAGTCCTTTCGTCATGTCTGGCGTCGCCTATGGAAAAGGAATAATAGAGAATTACGAACACTTCTTGATCAGATTAAAATCGAAAAAAAATCAAGCATATGGTAGGTGCAAAAAAATGGTTTGTGCGTAACATTAATTCCAAAATGTTATTAACAAATTATTGAAATAAAAAAGTAAGCAACAATTTACTTCGCAAGCTAATTTTCTTTCTTATGCAAATGATTTGTTACGTTTTTTGAATATGTATGATTTTTTCAGAATTTTATGTAATATTTCAAAATTGCGTACTTTTGCTTATACATTTTCCAAACATTGTTAATAGTGTATATTCACGATGATAATTTTCGTTCATTCGTACATACTTCATTTTTTATTGAATATATACGAAACTAGTTTTGGATAGCTGACCGCTGTGTTCGACTTTGGTGTTATATTGGTACCTTACAGAAAGTACGAATCTCCTGTTTACAAACATAACAGATACGTACTTTGTAATATGGGCTGTCGATAGATAGACATTAATGCCCGTGATCTTTTTTTCCACACTGGTCGAGCAAGTGCCCCTCTGCCCACCCCTCATACACACTTAATGTATTCGAGAAGTACGAAACATCGTTCTAACAAAGCAGTACCAATGAGATCTTAGAGCCCACGCGTTATGTGATGGCACCAAGTAATTTGTGGAAGCATTTTAGAAAGCTGGACAATGGTGATGCAGCTTGCAACCATTGTTCAGCTCAATATAAAACGCAAAATACACGAGCATCTTTGTTGTATCACATCAAAAAAGTGCATCAAAGTCTATGGGCAGCTGGATCATCTAGAGCAGTGGAGACGCTTGGAGGAAATAGCCACAATAATCAACACGTAAAGTGAGCTATATAGTTTATATTTATTGACTTATTATTTCAAGCCATTAGTTTAGCGTGGGATTAATTAACGTGGGTTTAATCGCGGAAAAGGGAAAAATCGTTAATATTATAATCGGGAAAATTATTTTATATATTAAAACAATATTTTTATTGTTAGGAGAATAGATAAAAGAGTAGTTAATAGTGAAGAATTAATTAATATCATTTGAGATGAATATTTAGAGTTTTATTGTAATTTAAGAGAAGTTAAATAATTATTTGTTGAAATCCGGAATTCATAAGCAAAATGTAAACAAATTAAATTAACCAAGGGAATAACTTTCGATAGAAACAACATAGAAATTTGGTTTAAATTTCCAAGTTCTTCTAATTTAAAACTAAAAATAAGAGAGTTAATTTTTAAATCGGGAAATTATTGTAAAAGTTACGTATTATAAAATTATTAAAATAAGCAATGTAAGATGTCAAGACCGATCGACAATGACCGAGGAAGGGGACCAGCCGATCAGCCGGTAGCTTACTGGACATCGGCGGATGCGACGGGAAACTTGGTGGTGCCCCCCCCCCCCCCCCCCCGATCGAAACGATAAAAGAAGGTTCTCAAGAGCGGAACGTCAGCTCCTCGCGAAACTTCTAATTGTCGAGAAGTCATTATTCACAGACCATTTAAAAAAGACTTTGTTTTAAGAACCTCTCAATATTTGGAAGTCTTGAAGTATATGATTAAAATAAAACCTGAAGATTAACCATTAATCATCAATAAATAAATAGTTGAATATTCATATCCATAACTGAAACAATTAATATCATCTTCATCATTGATACTGGTCATCCATTCCATCATTTTCTCTTCAGAAACGACCAAGGAAGGAAGGAAGGAAGGACGAGGAATTCCGAATCCAACAATATCAGTAATTTTTTACTATTCCAACATAATAGAACGAATAATTAATTTTTGAATCATAGTAAGTCATTGAAACCTTTTTAATTTTTATTCATTCATTTCGTTTTCATCAATGATTCAACGAATATTTTATTTTGTTTGTTTATCAAATTTTAATTGATTATTTTAATAATTCAAAGATAACTAATATTCAATCCGGGATTTTGATTAAATTAACGAGAAACAGCTTTAAAATTGAGAGCCGAGTCGATTGAGTTTTCTCCAAGGACGTTCAAGGTAGAGTGACGAACCCGACGGTCAGAGATAACGTTGGCCTTGACTTACTGTCGCGCAGCGCGGCGCGAGCCATCGGGAGTCTTATTTCATTAGGCTACTCCAGTGGGTCGGCGCCACGCCGATCATCATAACCGTTCGACATAATGAACACCGCGCGCTGATAATTCCTTTATATTCTTTTTGGCATGCATTCTCAGCCCATCCCTGAATAAATTTCCGAAAGGTTAGATTCAAAAGGGGCACTGTTCTGATAAAGCATCACATGCGATAAACATGTAATAGAGAGAAAAATCTCCTTTACCGTAGATACAGGAAACGCTGTTCAGGACGTAACACTATTAATAAAGGTCTTGAACATGGAGTAATACAAATTCTGCTGAAAAATTCGAGCGATATCGTATCACACTTCAAACATTCTAGTATAGCTACTGGAGGTTTGAAAATGTACCAACGCCATTGTCAGCTTCCTGAACACGCCCTGATACAGCGTGTTTCAACCAGGTGGAATTCAAGTTTTTATATGTTCGAGCGACTTTTTGAACAACGCAAAGCTATCGACGCCGTTCTCAACGACAAAAAGTAAATTGGAAATTGCGGACAGAGAGTGGCAGGTTTTGAAAGAGCTTAGCGAAGTTTTGCGGCCGTTTTAAATCGCTACCAGAGTTATGTCGACCGAAAGTTATCCCACGCTGTCCATGGTTCGACCGTTGGCACGACGATTTGTGTATAAATTTATGAGGGACAAGGAAGGTGACAGCAGTCACATAACAGAAATGAAAAAGGTGATTCGGAGCGAACTATGCATTCGATTTCTTGAATCGACTACCGTTTCACCTGTTTTATTAACTTGCGTTCTGGACCCCAGATAATGAACATGATTTTTCTTCAAATACCATAAATACATCCCACTGATTTGAAAAATCTAATTTTTCGAACGAAAATACGTCAACTCCGCTTGAAAAAATCTCATTTTTCGAAAGGAAATACGCAATTTCTGGTTTGATAAATCTCATTTTTCCAACGAGAATACGTCACATCCGATCGGAAAATTATTTTTCCGAAAACTATAATACATATTACATTGTACGGCACAAATCATATATCGAATTGACTCCGTGTAGGTATAAAGATTTATCGGGTGAAAAAGATACCTTCAACCAGCTGGTGATGCAACATCTTCAAGATCTCATGCAAAAGGAGCGAAACGATGGAATTCAGCCACCACGACTGAGAGATCGTCGTGAAAAGGACCTAGACTACTTATTCAATGATGATGAGGAGAACTCGATATCGCAAAGGCTATCGCAAGCAATGATATCTCAAATCTCCAAGCTGACTGCAGAGCTTAACGAGTATTTCGACGAAAACTGCATTGCTTTAAGTGACGACGCATTGCATTCGTGGAAATCTCGGTAACAAAAGGTCCCAACATTATCAAAAGTGGCCCGAAAATATTTGGGCATACCAGCCACTTCGGCGCCCTCGGAGCGGGTGCTCTCAACTGTCGGAAATGTCATCAGTGCAAAGCGAAATAGTCTTTCAGCAGAAAACACGAACATGCTAATCTTTCTATATCAAAATCGAGACGTAGTTAAAGAAGTAATGAGCTCGTGGGAATAATACTCGTGAAATCGACTACTCAATCTCGCGGATTCAGTCAAAGTCGTCCAACCGATCGTCCAAACGATTTTTTTCGTCGACTCGTCGGCATTTTTTTTGGTTTAATTTCCTTGTTTTTTAAAAATAAGTTCGATTTTCTGTAGAAAAACATATTTTCTTGTAATTCTCGTACGGTGAGATCTATGTTTTCCCTTAATCTTAAAAATTTCTTATTTTCAAAGAACCACATATTTTACAATAAGAAAGTAGAAGTAACACGATAAAAATAAAATTTGAATTGTCTACCATCGCGGACAAGAAATTTTTGTCGAACGAAGAAATCTCTTTTTTACAGTGCGTAGCCTTTCGTTTTGCGGCAAAGCATAGAAGTTGGCTAACTCGGGTAATTGGGAGTGCGAGCGATCTGTATAGATGCAGAATACACCTGTTTAATACTATACATGTAGAAGAGCTTTTGTTTTGCGATTTTGTTATACGTTCTCAAAATAAAAAAAATGTCGGCGTCGTTGTATAAATGACGAATACAAAAATTGCTTCTTTCCTCCCCTTTTTTCCATAATTTTGGTAAAAATAATTGAAACTGTCGTTACAGATGGAAAAATTCGGGTTATTTGATTTATTTCATTATCAGTTTTTAATCAGTATTTTTAACCGGCTAAGCTGTTTTAGCCGGCTAAGCCGATTTGGCCGGCTAATCCGCTTTGGCCGGCCAAATGGGGTTCCATTAGCCGGCCTAGCCAACGTCGCCGGCTTGGCCGGCCTAACTGCACAGCCCTACAGGATACACCCTAGGATTCTCCCTGCAAGGTTAAAATACGTTCCGTTCCCGGAGTATCCCCGTAGCTGCCTCCGGACGGGCGTTGCCTCCTCGCGGTGGATAGGGGAGAACGCGGACGGAGGTCGGACGAGTGACGGCGATAGGTGGCGCGTTCCTCCTAGCTGAGGTGCGCGAGGAGTGAGTTGACGCACGGTAATCGGTATCCGGGGGGTACGGGATATACCGCAATTCCAGCGCACACGGGCGTTCGATTATTTGCAGAAAGAGTCCCCGTCCAACCACGTTTAACGTGTTCGGAACCGCCTGCAGGCGTAGATGGTAGGGCCAGGGGCGTGGATCGGTGGTGGTGACATGAGTGATTCGTACCGTGCAGTCGATGCCACGTGCCATTAGGTCCTGGGTGAGTGCCTCCGCTCGGGCGTTTAGGCGTCGCCGGTAGCACTGATTGTTTTGTGAACGCGGCATACGAAAGTGCTGTTAGACCGGTCCCGGGAGTATGAACTCGTCCGATTTTCGACGAGACTTATCCGCCTCGCGGCAGGAGGGCCGCTCTTCAGCAGGGGTTTTTTTTCCGCTCTTCAGCAGGTTGAAAACCGCTCCGCAGCAGTGTTTTCCGCTCTTCAGCAGGATGAAACCGCGCTGCAGCAGTGTTTTTTTCCCCCTCTTCAGCAGGATGGGAACCGCTCTGCAGCAGTACGAGGAGTTGGTCGCTTCGAGAGAAGCGGTTGTTTGGTCGTTTCGAAAGAAACGGTTTTGAGAAATGTCGGTGGTTGTAAGCCACGGACGATTCCAGTAGTCAGAGTGTCGTCTTGGGAGGAGAGGCCAAAAAAACTTTTCCCGAGTCGGAGCTGGGTAGGCTGTGAATATTCCAATTTTATTCGTGAATTTCTCGGTTATTTATTGCCGTTCAGTGACACCGTCGCTTGCGAGAAACTATCGTAAAATCTTCCTCTCGCGGAGAGTCTTATAACTAAAGTCGGGTATAGCGGCTGGAGCGAGTGCTCATCGCGCTCGACTATCTTCGACAAAGTTCGGTGTTCGCGTGGCTCGTAAGCGTCGAGCGTGTGTCGTGTGTAGTGCGCGGGTTTAACCTCGCCGAGTGTTTACACGAGTATTTTTTTCACAATCATTCGTGTTTTAAAGCATTCGCGGATAAAGTGAGGTGACCAAAGAGCAGTGCGTAGTTTTTTACATCTGGTGAATATCGTGTGCGTGGGTGTCAGTGCGGGTTTGTGCGTGTTTTTTCGGTTCTCGTGTCGAGTTCGTTCGACGCGCAACAAGTGTCTCACCGGCAGGATTATTTCTTTTGGTAAGTTTAATCTTATTTTAAATATTCTGCGGGAGCGAGAGTATTTCTTCATTCATTAATAGTATTTTCTAATGCTTATTTTGTTCTTTACAGTTTCAGATTCCCCGGTGTCTACACCTTAGGAGTTCCAGACGGATGGGTCGGCATCGAGGGTCATGGACAGAGGGTCCATGGCACTATTAACAGGTATGTATGTATCTTGTCTCTAATTGTTAGTTTACTTAATTCTATGATTAACTTATTTACATGTGTTTCGAGAGGAACTAATTACAGGGAGAATCGAAGGGAGCAAGGCAGTTAAGTAATTGAGACACTTCACTCGTACTAAAATAATCTATGAAATTTATTCTGTAAACGAGAGCGTGCTCCGTTCACTGTCGTCGCAAATACAACACTGGATTTTCGGGCAGGAGTGCCGGCTAATTAAGGTAGAAATGAATATAGTGTAGTGTGTAAGTGAGCGCGAGTGTGAGATGCTCTGAAGTGGTGTTGAGTGTAAATAGTGTACAGAGCAAACCGGTGAAATTAGAACGGACACAGAATGCGGATTTTATCTTCAACAACATGTTATTTTCTTTTTGTTTCAGGTTACTGCAAGGTAGCGGGCAAGCCGCTGCCGTTGAATGGCATGGGCGGAAGGCTCATGTCCAAAACAACACAGGTCAGTACTTATTTTAGGTTTAGTTTATAATTAGGATTATTACATATATTTTACTTATTATTAATTAATATGTGCTTTTTTTCTGTTTCAGGTTACGGCGAAGTAGTGGGTAAACCGCTACTCGCCTCGGGGTCGTCGAGGGAGCCTGCACCGTTGAGTCGCCGTCGAGGTACCTCGCCCAGGTAAGTTTGTTTTATGCGCAAATGCATTTTTTACTTATTAATACTCTAGCTTTTACGAATCTTTTCCTTTTGTATTTTTTCAGATCCCAACTGGACAGCGGGTAAGCCGCCACTGGGCTCGACGTCGCCTGGAGTTCTCCGGGGAAACCTCGTGGCCTCGTCGAAGGATCTTCAACTGCATGGTGAGTATTGTTTCGATGTGTAATTCGTATTTCAAATATTTTAATTCTGTATTTTTTTCTTTTTCAGGTGCAGGAGTCCCGGACGAGGCGACGAGGGAACCGGTTCGCCGTACGAGGAAGGCAGATGCCCTCCGTCGTAAGGTAAGTACGTAGTTTAGTGTAAATTATTTATGTATTGTTAATTAATCATGTTTTTCTTGTTGTTTCAGGTTTTTTAGATTTCAGCGAGGGAAGACGCCATAGTTTTCTTCGATTGTTGCTTGCGCTGCTTGAATTGAAAACGAGCCGTACATTGGCCTTCGGATGTAGATGTCCCTTCAATTTATCCACTAAGTCCTTGTACGCAAACTTCGCAGCCGTTGGTTGGTCCGGTGCATATAGTGTGCTTAGAACTTCGAAAACTTCTGTATTTATCTTTGTTATGAGGAGCGACAGCCGTTTTGCTTCCAGTATGTCGTTAAGTGTCATGAAATACTGCAACTGTTCGTATGTTCTCTAATTCTGTCCTTTCTTGAACGGTGCCATGTCTTCGATCATCGACATCTTCTTTACAGCCGGCGTTCTCCCGTGTTGTTCTGTCTTGCTCGATCTTGCTGCCTTCCCTTCCGTCACGTAGTTCGATATCACGCGACGCATTCGTCTATTGGCGTATTTGTATCACCAGGTAGCTCGTACCTCGCTACGACTTCCAACAAGAATTCTTTGCCCCGCTGGTAGATCCACGATTTGTGTTCGCCTGTTATTAGATTGTCTATCTTTCCCAATCCGTCATTACCGCCCATCCGTTCTCGGGGCCCACAACGCGCACACTGTGGGTACCCCCTTTCTCCGATTAACAGGTAAAAACCCTACGGACAAAAGAGATCCGCGTCGCCAGTTGTTATATTCCGGGATCGAGTGACTGAGGAACGGGAGTTAGCGAAATAAGATAAACACACGATGCGGTAAAGTTCGTTTCTTTATTCGCACTACCGGGAGCTCGGACACTTCGAGCCCCGGAGACTCGTGCTCTTCGATGTATAAACTTCAGCAATCACAAAGTCGCTTACCGGTTCTCATTGACCGAACACTGGCCTTGAGTCTGACTCTCAACTTCTACAGTATCTGTTTTTAATATCAACTGCAGTTTACTCTTATTAAATGTACCTAATCAGGACGCAAACCCTCATGAAAATTAACCATTAGTCACCACTACGAAAAACCATTTGGATAATTATTGGAATATGTCTAATTGTAACTTGGCGGACTATTCGGACGTACGTTCGGAGGAACGCTCGGAGATTTCGTAGCAAGGCAATCCGAGGGGATGGAGGTGGTAGCACGCAGGGAGAAAAATAATGTTAACTTGTTAGAACTCACAAAAAAACAACTGATTTATTGAAATCGGTGAAATAAGGTTCGATACTGCTCTA
>JAPYZC010003659.1:0-15854 GCA_030522665.1 Ichneumoninae sp. A BG-2022a | reverse complement strand
GTTACACTCTTGCTGTGAAGACGTGCCAAATACAAAATGGAAGAAACGCTAGGCGGCTTTAGAAGGAGAAATGATGTAGTGGTAATCGCGATTTTTGGAACGCTTCTGTGCATTGCAAGAACATCTGTTGCAGGTAACTATATCTCCCATCGAAACTTCGGCGTTTTGTCAACGTTACGCTTCATCGCTTAAAATTTTGCACTGTGTAGGCGTAGCCCTCGCTAGTAAGGAATTGCTATCATCGGGACCAAAAGGAGTTCCGTCTTCGGACGAGTACGTATGCCGCACGAAGGGATGCCTCGATATCGGTAAGCGAAAAATCGCTAAACACCTCACTTCAATAGATCGAATAAAAATCAATTATCGAATCGGCTAAAAAACTTACAGCGGAAACTTACCTGAAAAATATGGACCGAAGTGTCGACCCTTGCGATAATTTTTACAAGTTTGCTTGCGGTGAATTTGTTAAATCTACTATCATTCCTGCTGATGAACCCTACATGACTCTCATGACTTTGATCGACGATCATTTAAATAAGCAGCTGAAAACGATCGTCGAGCGCCCGATTCAACCGGACGAACCGAAGCCCTTTCGGCTCGTCAAGAATTTTTACAAAGCTTGCATGAACGAAGAAGGTGAGTCACGATAGTGTGCTTCAGTTGTTCCAATTATAGCATTCGTTTCACGAATAATCATTTTGCGCCAGACGCGAACGAGGCGCAAAGTCTGAAATCGCTTCGCGATATTTTGAACAAACTCGGTGGATGGCCTGTCCTCAGTGGCGATCGATGGAGCGATCGCAACTTCGACTGGAAAAGCTCAATTTACAAAGTCCAAAATGCAGGATACGGTGTCCGTTACTTAATAGCCATAATAGTAGACACCAATTTGAAGGACAACACGAAACGATCTCTCTATGTACGTATTAATCACGAGATGTAGTTATGTCGCTGAGGTAGAAAACTTCATTCCCCCTTCACGTTTTTATCGTAGATCGACCACCCGACCTTCGGCCTGTCCGAGGAGTATTTTGTGAAGGGTTTCGACGACAAATACGTGCAGGAATATCGCAACTACATGGTAGATATCGCTGTGATTTTGGGGGCTGACAAGGATAAAGCCATGACCGAACTCAAAGAATCCTTGCTGTTCGAGCTGCAGCTTGTGAATGTGAGACAAATCCGTTAAAGTTAATTACAGTTGTTATTCCCGATCGTGGTAATAACGTGTCTGATCTGCTCTTATGCTGATCGTAAGATCGAATTTTTTATCTGCTCTTAAGCTGATCGTATTTTCGTATTAAGCTGATCATATTTTCATATTAAGCTGATCGTATTTTCATATTAAGCTGATCGTATTTTAATATTAAGCTGATCGTATTCTCATATTAAGCTGATCGTAAGATCGTAGTTTATTTGCTCTTAAGCTGCCCATGAAAACTACTTACGGGTTTTAAATTCCGATGATATTTCGTAGATTTCAATGCGACAGGCGAGACGAAGTAAAGACCCGACTCTGTATTACAATCCGATGACCTTGACGGAAGTAAAAAATAATTATTCGAGTATTCCATGGACGGACTTTTTCGCCAAGCTGCTTCCGTCGGACGAAACCATCGCGGAGGACGAGGTCGTTTCTGTGTCTGACCAGAATTACATAAGCAACTTCGTGCAACTAATAGAAGTAACGTCAAAGAGGACTCTGGCAAATTACGTAATGTGGAGGATCGTAAAAAATTCTGTACCGTACATGAACCGCGATATACGTGCAAGACAACTTGCCTACCAGACGGTGTTCAGAGGCGTGACCGAACGCAAGCCCAGATGGAAAGAATGCATGTATACAGTTTCCGACGGTCTGCCATTAGGCGTCGGTGCATTGTACGTAAAAAATTACTTCAGCGAAGAGGCGAAAACTAACGCCGTTATCTTTGAGACAGGTAACGAGTATTTTCAGAAGTGATTACATTGTAAGAAATCGTAAACCGTGCACGGAGAAAAATAGTTCTGTTTTTCTAACAAAATGGCAACACAAATATTTAGTTGCTACAGCAAAATATTTTGTTGTCCCTATGTTACGCAGGTAAATGAGTTATGGTAAAGACATTTTTGTTGTCCCAACAATTATTTTTTCTCCGTGTGGAGAATATAAAATGGTATATTGGTTGACAAAAGATATTATTGGATACAAGTTCGAATATTGAAACGAGATGTGTACGCTTTGAGGACTCTTCGTAGAATGCCTCGCTAATCCGGCGACGCGAGGCGTCTCCTCCTAGGGCTTGCGATTGTTGTGACCTCTGTGCGAGGCCCACAAAGAGTCTTCTATGTCCATGTTATAAACAAAGGGGTCGATAAGGCGTCCATAAGCTGTCCGCTGACTCTGCAGCAGGCGGCGGAGCGACGAGTTGCTTTCAATATTAAGTTATCAGATAACAAAAAAATGAACGGGTTACCCTAAAATCTACACGAATCGACTTGAAGGTCGACAAGCTCGAAAAATATTACGAAAATCTCGAACTGTCTGGAGGAAACTATCTGGAAAGTTTCTTAAACTGTTCCCTGTTCAAGAGCAATAAATCGTTCAGCCAATTGCATAAACCCGTGGTTAAGAATGATTGGACGACTCAAACCCCCGCTGTCGTCAATGCCTTGTACTGGCTTGACAAGAACATCATTGGTAAATAGTCCGAAGTTTATTTTAGAGGTCGTGTATCGTGGTTATTCTGTAAATGTACATTTTTTCTTGCAGAGATACCTGCCGGTATTCTTCAAGGTGTCTTCTTTGGTAACGATCGACCGAAATACACGAACTACGGAGGCATAGGATATATAATTGGGCACGAAATAACCCACGGTTTCGATCAAATGGGCAGTGCTTTGGACAAAGACGGTAATTTGGCCAATTGGTGGGCCACAACAACAAAAGAAAACTTTGTCAAGCGAGCCCAGTGTATGATTCACCAGTATGGAAATTATACCGTCGAAGAGGTCGAACTCAAGGTAATTCGACGATTTTAGAACCGAAAGATAAAACTGTTATATCAGCTGTTACACAGATAGACAAGCGCCTCGAAACGGACCTAGTTGGAACTATGTTTGCGACACCTGCGGCGCATGGCGCAAATATTGCCTCAACGACGACGGTTTCGTGGTGCCTGCTTGTCTGGGTAAGAAACAGAAACACGTATGGCACGTGTTAGATTTAAGGTAGCGAACCCTTCTCGATGATATAAAAATCTCAAAAAAATCGAGCATATTAAAGGTGCTGAAAAGATTCATTTTACATTGATGAAAAATAAAATTGTTCGACATTTTCCCGGGAACTTAACTTTTTTTAAAATGAAAATGATTCGTTCATTTTTCTGAATACATATGAATTTTTTCAAATTTTTCCATTCACTTTAAATTTTGTAACGTTGTACACATTTTTCCAACTTAAAAAAAATGCAAAGTGACTTACAAAATCTGAAAAAACTCATATGTATTCAGAAAAGTGAACGGATCATTTTCATAAAAAAAGGTAGGTTTCCGGAAGATATGTTGAAAATTTTTATTTTTCATCAATTTGTTAATATAAATTTTGGACTTATTATTATGCAAAATGAATATTTTCAGTACCTTTAGTATACTTGATTTTTTTCGGATTTTTATACCATCCAGAAGAGTATGCCCTCTTATTTCTCTAAACTTATGCGAAGTGAACACTATTCGCAAGGAATACCTTAATGCGGCCGCGTCATAAATGTCACGTTCCGCACTGTTAAAAATATTTTTCAAACACCTGTGGCAAAACGAAAATTATGCTTCTTTCGTTTCACTGCTTTCAGTTGAACGGTGAAATGACGTTGAACGAAAATATCGCGGACAACGGAGGAATAAAGGAAGCATACTTAGCATACGGCGAGTGGGTCCTCGAAAATCAACCTGAAAAACAACTTCCTGGACTGAATTATACGTCGAATCAAATGTTTTGGATAAGCGCCGCTAACGTGTGGTGCACGAAGTACACGAAGGAATTATTGAGGCATATACTCGTAACGGATCCTCACAGTCCCGCTGAGTGGCGGATTGTCGGACCGCTATCCAACATGCCACAGTTTTCAAAGGATTTCAACTGTCCGATCGGCTCGAAAATGAATCCTATTGAAAAGTGTTCCGTATGGTAAATCTCAGTAAACGTACCTCGCAGTTTCTCTTACATATATATATATATACTAGTGGGGCTGATTGCTCGCGCGCTCGCACCCCTTCATGGAATTAAGCTTAGGCCCTTATTATTCCAAGCCCCTTTAAGCTAAATGGACTTGAGCCCTTATTATTCCAAGGCCCTTTAAGGGTGGACTTAAGCCCTTACTATTCTACCCCCCCCCCCCTCGATTCTTGACACGGCGGCGAAATCTTTTTATATTATAGAGAGATAATATCGCACCTTCAGAACAACAGTGTAACAATTTATATGGTAACCCCATAAGAGATGTTACACTGTTGTTCTAGGGGTGCGATATATGAGTTCCACTTGTACGGAGTCCTTCCCATTTTGCATGCCCCACCTCCCTCGCCCCCGCCCAACAGAGAAACTGCGGTAAATCTGACCATACACATACGGCTCGTCCCCCAGAGATTAGCGTACCTGCAGAGTAGTCTCGTCCCGGTTTCAGTCAGTGATGTTTTTATCACAATCATTTATCACAAGGGGAAGTGAAACAGCTCCCTAGTGGAACTGGTGCAATCACGGATTCGGGGTTGCATCGTAGTCGCAGTCGCACTAGGGTTGAGTAGACATGCATCCACAAGTTGCAATGACTATGACGAGACTTCGGATATACTGAAATGAGATGAGACTGATCGCTTCGTTCAAACTTTTAACCTTTAAGCAACTCTGTTTTGATGGACTCGAGTAATCCCCATGCAACAAAAAATCAAATAAATAGACTATAAAACGATGGTTGCAAGTGTTACAGAAAAACGACGCCAAAATAAAGGTTATCTACGAGTCTATAGCAAGTTACAATTTTGAACATTGTGCATTATTCTATTGAAGTCTACCGATGGCCACCTCAGTTCCGTTAGGGCTGTGTGAAGCAACTTTGAGGAATAAACAAATTCGAGCCGGATGCGACCAGTAATTTCGGATGTGTCGCGAATTCATGTTTTTCTTAAAAAAAATAACACCATCGAGTAAAGTTAATTTGATAATTGCAACTGTCTCTCTCGTACGCACAGCTGTTTCACTTCCACTTAACATCAGCAGTACGCACGTTATAGCGCTCAAGTTAACCGGCGGTCGGTAAAATCGTAACTCACCTTTCACCTGAAACAACCTTCGAGCGACTTGCGGCAACCGCCGCATATTTCGTTGCCTGCCAGTTTGTTACGAAAAATAAGAAAAAAAATCGCGAAACGTTCGCGATGACCGCTGCACTTTTTAAGACTAAATGTCATAATTAATAAGTAAATAATTGCATGTAATTGCACCACTACACATAATATTTGAAACATTAAACGACCGAGTCCGTGTCAGCACAGTATTGCTTGTTTGTTTATTAAACCAACGTCAATGCAGACGGCAGAGACGAGAAACGAGAATGATTCTTGATCCACGGCGGTCGGCAAAGTCGCAACCCACCATTCCACCCGAAACAACCTTCGAGCGACTTGCGACGACCGCCGCATGTTTCGCTGCCTGTCATTTTGACACAAAGAAAAAAAAAAAGAAAATGTTACCCCAAAAATGGTGAGACGCACGCAACAACCTCCGCACTTTTGAGGAATAAATGTTCTAAATTAATAAGTAAATAATTGCACGCACAGCAATTAATATGTGAGTGACAATTTCCGAATGGTCGATACATAAAAATAGCCAAGTGTCACGCAGGCGAAAGGAACGAAAAGTGCTGACGAAGGTAGGTCGTTCAGCGCTTTGTTTATGGAGATCAGCTGTATTGCCAAACATTCGTGTCACTTTTTTCTAATACAATAATTTCTCGTCCAATTTCTATTTTCGTCTACTAACACGTTTCGAGTAATAATATTCTCGATCGTTCCTCGTGCAAATTTCACGTCACGTTCATATTTATCGAAATCAAAAAAATAAAACTCGGCCCTGAGTTGACAAGACGTTAAAAAAAAAAAGCATAAAAATATATATATAGCGATTCGGCCCGGTCCTAGGGCTGTCCAAAAGCCGTGAATTATTCCGCACTACATAGCAACTAATTGAACTTGAAGTAACGTTTGTGTCGTTGTCATCCCCGAGCGTACAGACATCACGCAGACTCGCACGCATCGTACGTCACAATTTTTTTCACAATTTTTTTTTTTCACTCCCAAAGACGAACGAAAATTTTGTTGGGGGAAACGCTCGGACGGCCGCACACGGCTCAGGCTGCTGTTGTTATTTCTCAGGACATTCAACGATGCGTCGTCGACGCTTCGACCACGCAAATCACCTGCATTTTAGACGTTCGGAGCGCGACTGTCGATCCTCCGGTAGTTAATTAAACCTAAATGACATGAAAGAATGAAACGCGACACTGTCATTACCTGCGTGGAGCCGAACCGCAGAGCAAGAACGGTAAGGCTCCGTTTGTGACGCCATCAGACCCGTTGGATTTTTTTTTCTGTCTTCGCATGTTTATTCATTTATTTGTTATTCATGTTCGCATTCGCCAACCATTGTTCGGAACACACTTGCAATTTAGCTTCGGCGATACGAGATCTTAATAAGAATTTTTATTTATCGATGTAGCGTTTGTATTTTTTCTATTTCACGAGAAAATAATTTTTTGATTGGAAATATTTTTGCCCGAAAGCATTGTTTTTAATTCTTATCGAGCACAGTCGTGGAAACAGCGATAAATATTTACTCTTAAATAATTAAAGGATGATCTGATACATTTTGTCAATTTTTTATTATTCAATAAAACTTGTAACCGAGTTGACTGTACGTAACATAATTTGCCAAATGAAGAGAATATAATTGCGCACAATCTTACTGTTTCGCTTAAGCATCTTATTTAGGTCTCTTATTGATTTATCACACACTTTCATGCTCCATAAAGATACAATTATCATAGCATAAATGCATCCGTCGATCTCACTCCTAGGAAAACTTTATTTTGAACAATTTTGTTATTAAAGAAAGACCGCTAGACGACATTTCTCTACAAATTCTAGATGTAATTTTTGATCGGAAGTATCGAATTCGCTTATAGCGATACCCGGCAAAATGGCTAGTTTAATTTTTATTCATTAAATTTTGTATGTATTTTATTATTATTATTATTATTATTAATGACAATAAGCATTGCTGAGATTGGTTCGCCAGAGGCTCAAGCTGGATTTTTCGTATGCTCGATTAGTTGGTATAGAAAAAAAAAAAAGTAACATATCTTTCATGGGGCTATAAATAAAGCGACTTGAACACAAGATTTTTCGTATCTGTAAAGTCGTGAGATTGAGTCCGAAGAAATTCTTGTAATTATTTTGATTTACAGATGACAACGGTACTCGATGGCAGCTATCAACAACTCGATCCTCGCGACGAGGAAGACGTCGAGGCTGGCGAGGACGATAGGGAAGAAACGCCGCAAGAGTCCGGGGTGATGATCCACGTGGTTCCGGAAGGCGGCAAAGCGCGATGGAACCACATAGAGGATCTCGATTCATTTTTCACGAGGATGTATCACTATCATCAGAAACACGGTTTCGCCTGTATGATGCTTCAAGAAATCTTCGAGCTAGGACAATTTATTTTCGTCGTCACATTTTCAACCTTCCTGTTTCATTGCGTAGATTATGCGGTGCTGTTCAAGTGAGTATTTTTCCGCAGACCTATTGCCTATTAAAGTAGTACTTGCGGACAGTTCGATCTCACGTGAGTTCGGAGAGAATTGTGAGAGAATTCCGAACACTTCTCGATCGGATAAAAATCTGAAGAAAATCAAGCATATGGAAGATGCTGAAAAGATCGATTTTGCATAATAATAATTCCAAAATGTTATTAAGAAATGAAGGGAAAAAAAGTTCAACAAATCCCGCGGCAACTTAACTTTTTGTTCATACAAAAACAATTTGTTAATCTTTTTGAATATGTATGAACTTCTTCCAGAATTTTTGAAAATTACGTTCTGTTATTAACTAAAAACGCAATTTTCGAAACCATCTCGATCGCACAGCTGTTTCACTTCCCCTTAATGAACACTCGAGCTGGATCGGAATTTTTGTTTGATTTTTTTATGAATCGTAAAAATTAATGGGTAGTCGTTTGTCTCATTCGTTGGAGCGTTCGTCCAATCTTGCGCAACGTGGATTGATTCGTCTACCGAATGTTTATGATGAACTAATTTTTGTTTTTATTTTTTTTTTTCAGAAATAAGGAAATAGACAACAATTCGCACAAAACTTCGATAAGCGATGCAATATTATCTAGCAGCGACAGTCTAGCGTCGATGGGTCTGATAACGTGGATATGCATACTGATAGCCGCGATATTCTGGACTCTTCGTGCAGTCAAAGTTCTCTACCATCTAACGCAGTTCTGGGATATTAAATTATTTTTCAACGTCGCTCTGAAGATCGACGACAGCGATCTCGATAATCTAACGTGGCACGAGGTGCAAAAAAAAGTACGAGAAGTTCAGAAGGAGCAAGAGATGTGCATACACAAACGGGAACTCTCCGAGCTCGATATATATCACAGAATATTGAGATTCAAAAATTATCTGGTAGCTATGATAAACAAATCGCTCCTGCCGGTACGTCTGAAGGTACCGGTAGTCGGCGAAGTTATTTTCATGACGAGAGGACTCAAGTATAACATGGAGCTGTTGTTATTCTGTAAGTAATCGGCGATTTCCGCCCACGCTTTGCGCAAACTTTACACTCGGTGAAAATCGCGCATTTCTAGCACAATGCACTATTACGTTAAAATTCATTGTAATAAATAAAACAATACAGGGGGTCCTTGGTCGCCCTTCGAGAACAATTGGCATCTGAAGGAGGACTACAAAAAATTGAACAAGCGTCAGGAGCTCGCCCGAGCGTTGTCCAAGCACATACTGTGGGTTGGAATAGCAAATTTTATCCTTTGTCCTCTGATATTGTTGTGGCAAATTTTGTACTCATTTTTCAATTACGGTGAGGTAAGTCCGACATTTGTTAATCGCAAATTCCCATAGAGTGAATAAATCTCGCGAATTAATAATTCCATTGGTTCTTCAACAGGTAATAAAACGAGAACCGGGTACCCTCGGTTCGCGCACGTGGTCCCTATACGGTCGCCTCTATCTTCGTCACTTCAACGAGCTCGATCACGAGCTGAATGCGCGTCTGAATCGCGCTTACCGTCCAGCATCGAAGTACATGAGTATATTTACGTCGCCGATAATGACCGTCATCGCGAAGAACGTCGCCTTCGTCGCCGGTAGCATATTGGTCGTCCTCTTGATTCTGACGATATACGACGAGGACGTGTTGACGGTCGAGCACGTGCTGACGACGATGACGATACTCGGGGCGCTCGTCGCGGGCGCCCGAGCTTTCATACCGGACGAGAACTTGGTCTGGTGTCCGGAAACTCTGCTCACGGCCGTGTTGGCTCACACGCACTATCGTCCGGACAGTTGGAAGGGCCACGCTCACACTCAATCGACCCGCGCTCAAATGGCTCAGCTCTTCCAGTACAGAGCCGTTCATCTCATGGAGGAGCTCATCTCGCCCCTTCTGACTCCGTTCATACTCTGCTTCCACATGAGACAACGGGCGCTCGACATCGTCGATTTTTATCGAAACTTCACGATCGAAGTCACCGGAGTCGGTGACGTATGCAGCTTCGCTCAGATGGACGTCCGCCGACACGGAAATCCCATGTGGCAAACTATGCCCCAAAGCCCGATCGACGATCGCAGCGCCGGCTTCGACAATCCCTACGGCACCGAACCCCAGCGGCTTCAAGTGCCGATTTCCAACCAGTACACCCAGGCCGAGGACGGCAAAACCGAATTGTCGCTCATACACTTTACCCTTACCAATCCCGAATGGAAGCCACCCACTCATGCCGAAACGTTCGTGACCGCGCTGAGGGAAAGAGCGAAGAAGGAAGTCAACGTTATACCTGGCGATATGAATCCGCTGCTGTCGAGCCTCAACAGTCTGTCGAGCTTGGGACCCGAGGTGAGCGTTGTTTTGTCGAGTACGTCGAGTTGTTGCCGTAATGAAATTTTTGTGCGACAGATCACTGCGAAACAAAATCGTATGGAATTTAATGTGACGGTACTGAAAGATTTTATGCACTAACTGGTACCATTTTTTAACAAGTGATTATTTAATTGTTACAGTACAACGACATCGTGGCGAGTATAGTTCGCAGCACGGTTCTGAATCACGTAAGCGTACCGAGCATGAATTTTGCGAACCAAGCTGGCATGTTGACGACGTCGGTCGGAGCCGACGAATCTGGAAGCGCCCGATCCGAGGCTTTTCCCCAAATCGTACGACGCGGTCTGAACAGGGCGGAGGGCCCGCTGCACAACGAGCGAGGTTTACTGTACGGCTTGCAACAGGGCCTATCGAACCAATCTCTCGGTGCGTCCGTGTTCGGCTCCGGGCACGAATTGTCCGCCGATTTCTCGGTACCCGTGGAACTGACTGCCGCCGATATGTCTCTATCTACATTGTACCTGCACGAGCTTCATCATAGACAAGTGAGCAACATCGTGTTCGATTAAGGAGGGAGTCTCGCTGCGCGCGGACTTCGCATAAGTTCGACAACAATAAGAGAAAATTGCAAGTACTTCTTGATGGTGTAAAAATCTGAGAAAAATCATGTATACTAAAGGTACAGAGAAGATTAATTTTGAATAATAATAATTGCAAAATGTTAGTAACAAATTCATCAAAAAATTAATTGGTTAACAAATTACCCAGCAACAAAACTTTTTTTTATGAAAATGATTCGTTTAATTTTCTGAATACTTATCAATTTTTTCAGATTTTTAACAATCGTTGATTTTTGTTCTATAAAAAAAATAAAAAATCATCGATTACTTAAAAATCTGAAAAAATTCATACGTATTCAGCAAAATAAACGAATCATTGTCATAAAAAAGTCTTGTTGTCGGGTAATTTGTTGACCAATTAATTTTTTGATGAATTTGTTAATAACATTTTGCAATTATTATTATGCAAAATTAATCTTCTCTGTACCTGTAGGATACATGATTTTTTTCAGATTTTTACATCATCAAGAAGTACTTGCAATTTTGTCTTATTGTTGTCGAACTTATGCGAAGTCAGCGCACAGCGAGACTCCCTCCTTAATCTAATTTTCAATCTTCAAAATGAAACGAATTTTTTTTTACCTTGTAATATAGTATTTGTAGTATAGTTTTCTTTATAGTGTTCTATTCTATTCTATTCTATTTTATTCTATATTGACCTCCTATTGAATTTGTTTTAATACGATAATGTTGGATATTAATAGGTAAGAAGACGGGGCTATTACGAAATGGCGACGCGAAGTATATGGCAGCGAAGTCCAGTTCAAGAATTAGCGACCTTACCCGAGGTGAGACAGGAGCGGGCTCCCTTGTTGCATCACCAAGACTCTTCGATACGGAGCGCGAGGGACTCCTAGCACCGCAACATTACGTTTAGCTACAGAATAGCTAATTGGTGCAATGATGAACTATTCAAGTAATAAAGTATTTTTTATCCATTTCAACAACGTTCACTCCGTGATTAATTCAACGACTAGTGTACCGGTTTAATGAAATACGAACGATAGTGAAAGTGTGTGCGCGTTTTTTTTTCGTTCGGATCGAGCTCCTTGGTTCAATGTAATGCAGTGTATTTCACCGTGTTTCATTCGTCAACGAGAAGAGGAACCGACCAATCGATCTTTGTTGCCGAAATAATTTTTTTTTTTTTAACTCAACGATACAATGGAGCCTACTAACTCGTTCACGTCAAAGTTGGCCTGGCTGCGAGGCTGAAAAATACTATATTATATTTAAGTCGTAGTTATTAATTAAAACAAAAAAAAACAAGTTTCAGCTGTCTGTTACACAAATTATTTTTGTTTTACTCCGTCGATAGAAGAATTTTTTTTTTTTAATCTACGAGTTAGTTATCGACGTTTAAAACTTTTTTTTTATCGACATTATGAGCGAATATCGGTAAAACGGCACGAAAAGATAGCTCGTTGGAATTAGTAGAAGAAAAAACAAATTAGTTCGTTGAACATTTTTTTTTTTGATTTATAAAAATATTCTTTACTCCAAGTATGATTTATTATTTATTGGCTTTGGAAGATATGCTTAAAAATTTTGTTTTGCTATGGATGAGTAGAATTTATCGTTCGAGCTCCTTAAAATTGTTATTTGCCGTGATTGGCAAACCCCACATCGTTATAAGATATAATCGTAGCTATCCCCGATATGACGAACCTATTATTATTATTATTAATATTATTATTATTATCATTATTAATTATTATTATTATTATTAATTATTATTGAATTGAACGCGATTATTCGTGCGAGCCTCGGTGCGTCGCCCTATTAATGCGCCGATTAATCTAGTCATGATTTCCTGCCCGTAAGCGAGGCAGTCAAGTTGATTTATCTTAAAAACAAAATAAAAACAAAATACAGCTGCCTGAAACAGATATAATTGTACGTTAAGGTTTAGCCGCTCGCTGATAAAATTTTTGTAAATACGACGAATCGATTTATATTTCCTATGTTTAACTGTGTAAATCTTCTCAACGGGCAATGCACGATACCGAGGTAAAGAAATAGCGCAATACTTGAACGAACTGCAGGTTGTCTTAGGCGTAAGTTTAAAGAGAAACGAAGAAAAAAAGAATGAAGTTAATTATATATATATTTTTTTTTTCTTAATGTGCGACATTCTATGCAAATGCCGTTTGGCTATGAGCCACGTACGACTTAGCATCGTGAATTACGTATCTCCATTAACACCTTTTTTCAGTCAGCCACTAGTTAGCATATTATTTGATAATTATCGTAATAGAGTGAATTGTGTTTTTTTCTTTTTTTTTTTTGTAGAAAAATATTTCTTTCAATGTGATTTACTCGACGAATTTTTATTTCGATGGTGACGAAATATTAATTCTAAGGGTCACGTGTAATTTAAGATTTTAATGCAAATAAATACGTTTCATAATAAAATTCGCGAACGCGGCGTTTTCTTTTGTATTTTTCCACGGCTCTACCGTTCGCCAAGGAAGCTTCTTCTGCGACGCGGCGATAATTGGAACAACGCGAGTCATTACGAATAAGGGTCGAGAATGGGTAGGAAAAGACGAGGGTGAAAACTTTCCAACGATGGATCGGAAAACCTGACGATGCAAATGCATTGCAAATTTATTATGTTAAAAGTTTCTACGTTTATTATTCCGTTTGCGTTTCTGAAGGAAGTTTCTACTTTTTACTCATTGTTTTCCTCATTTAATGGTAACTGCTTTGACAAGCACATTTCGCTCACGGCTAACAAAAAAATAATAGACGACGATATTAAACGACGATCGACGTAACCAGAACGATGGATAGGATTTCGCAAAGGTCGTTGAGAATGGACGAAAAATCGCAGCCGAAATCGAGGAGAGTCAAAGAAAATGACATTATAGTGAAAGTGGCGGATTCTTCGAAGTACAATTTGCGTTGTAATAGAAATATCAGTGAAAAAATGACGAAGAAAGATTTCGTCTATGACATGCACCGGCCGCTGCAAGGCAGCAAGAAGGTTTGACAAAGTTTGCGTCTCTGAAATTATTTAATAATTCGTATTAATTATTCAATTTTATTTGGAACATCGTTGGTATTCTGCAAAGATACATTTTTTTCGGCATTTATCATAAATGGGTGATAGGTTAATAAAATGTCAAGGGCTCGAAGAATTAATCAGACAAACGACGTTCTCTTATTTTTTTCTTTTTTTTAAATGTTGAGCATTTATCTCGCAGACATATTTGTGTTGTAGACAAATTTATTTTAAACATTTTTGTTTGTTTACAGCTCCAAAATGATTTAATAATTGATATTCCGTGTTCAATTGTATTTGGAATATAATTGGCATTCTATAAAGATAAACATTTTATTCCTTAATTTTCATACATGGATGGTAGATTAATAAAATGTCAAATAATCGAAGAATTAATTTACAGCCTTAGTATTTATCTCGGGATGTAAACTATTATTTATTTTTGTTATAAACACATTATATTTTAAATATACATTTTAGGTACATTTTTATTTGTTTACAGCTGGCAATGCGTCAAGCTTTGAATTTCGAGTGCAACTTTTGTCGCGAGCCGATCGCGACACTGTTCTCCCTCTCGACTCACGTGAAATATCATTGTCAAAGATACTGCAAACAGTGCTACTGGATCCTCGAAGATGGAGAGACAATGGACAAGCACCTCGAGAAAGCGCATCAATTATCCCGGGAGTTGCAGTAAAACTACGAGACCTTGATTTGCATTAATGCAATTTTCATTATTGCAAATTCAATACTCTAGCACTGGAATTCCTACCAATTGACCTAATTGCGAAACAAATTTCACTATCGTAACTGTGTTAATCTCACATCGATATGTTGTATCTAGGAAATTTAATTGTAATCTAGAAAATAACACACCAGAACGGTACGAAAATTATAAAAATATGTCATTTGTTTTAACTCAAGGAACATGTACAGTCACATGTAGTACTATATAAATAACTTACAGGTTGTGTGGCTTGCTATGGACTATGGAATGTAGAAAATAGAAATTTAGATTTTAGAAGATTTACCGGAAATACTTCCGGTTTAAAAATATCATTTTTCTTACCAGAAGTGACGTTATACGGGAAAAATGTCACTTCCGGTTTCGAAATCCCCATTTTTTCACCGGAAGTTAGGTTGTACCAAAAATTTGTTACTTCCGGTTTAGAAATCTCCATTTTTTACCGGAAGTGACGTCATACCGGAAATACGCCACTTCCTGTTTGAGAGTCTCAATTTTCAACCGGAAGTGACGTCATACCGGAAATACGTCACAACCGGTTTGAACATCTCAATTTTCAACCGGAAGTGACGTCGTACCGGAAATACGTCACATCCGGTTTGAATATCTCAGTTTGCCTACGTCATGCCTACATTTATATATTTTCCCTATGTACATCTCTAACAGTATAAATTGATTGAGCATGATTTCGTGCAAAACAAAAAATTGCGCGTCTATATTTAGGAATGACAAAGTGGGTACTTCATGAGAACAATCGTCGGCTGATCACTTGTCCGCAGTGTTATCTACGCTATCGTTAAATTTATTCTTCAATTCGGGCGCCACCTTATTCATGACGTCGTTCACATCCGCCGTGGAATTTACGAATATCAGTTCTTGACCCCTCAGCGAGAGATCGTGGGCCAGCAATTTGATATTCTGAAACAAACAGAGTCACGAGTAGCTAATTTGTCATTCTCTCTGACGCTCGTCAATCTCGCGGAATTCGATTACGCGCGGTTCCGCGTATACATCTTGTATGCAACTGCTAACGAATTGCAGCCGATTAATTCGAATCGCGGGCTGTCATCCAGTGTAAGTTCCGATTAAGGAGGGAGTCTCGCTGCGCGCTGACTTCGCATAAGTTCGACAGCAATGAGAGGAAATTGCAAGTACTTCTTGATGGTGTAAAAATCTGAAACAATCATGTATACTAAAGGTACTGAGAAGATTAATTTTGCATAATAATAATTGAAAAATGTTACTAACAAATTCATCAAAAAATTAATTGGTTAACAAATTACCCGGCAACAAAACTTTTTTTTAATGAAAATGATTCGTT
>JAPYZC010003658.1:0-17247 GCA_030522665.1 Ichneumoninae sp. A BG-2022a | reverse complement strand
TTTTTTGTGAAAGAGCGACTGTCTCGACAACGAGGGAGCCAACTGCGAAACTCACCGGCTCGGTGGCTTGTGTCTCATTTAGCTCCCTGTTCCTCTTCTGGGGGTCGAGGCTCGATTTTAATCGCTTGCGAGAAACTTCGCGATGAGTGTACGTAAGGCCGATCGACAAAGACCCATGAGTCACGGTGGAAAGGGTCTCGGGTTTTACCCGAATTTTTGTTGTTTTGCGCGACGAGAGAGAGTCGGGGCGTGCTCGGGACGGTGGAGGAGCAACGAAGGGGTGGATGGAAATTAGATGCGAATTACGAGATTGAAGGGTTCCATCTATGCGGTTTGTATGCATGTGTTTATTTGCTTTTGTAAGTACGATTGATTCTGTAGCAAGCGATAGCTCAGCCTTAGCTTGTTCGTTAATTGCAAACGCGCGCCTTTTAGTTGCTTTGATAACTAAGTGGAAAATTGCATTTACCGAGTTACTGTCGCAGCTTAGCAACGAGTCTGAGCTAAACACACAGTAAAAAACAATTTCGTAAAATCGAAACACTTAGTTTCGTAAAAATTATTTTGTTAAATAAGCGACAAACTCGTTTGTTAAGGTTTGAATATACAAACCTGTCCTTTTATTTCTCGTGTCATTGAGAATTTTAGTTTGTACTTTAGTTTCTATAATAGAACCGGATGATGGGATCGAAAAAATTAACAAATGAAAAATTGTGGCCGTTTGTGGACAATAAGTTGTTGTAAAAAGTAGAAACTTTTTTTTACTGTGTAATGCTTTATTAGTGGCTCGAGATGGGAATTTCATTACAGAATGTTCTACCGTATCGACTTCCTGTGTGTTACACATTGAGCAGTTTTCTTTGTAGTCGAACTTGTAGCTGTTTCTATTTACCACGATCCTAAAGGAGTACTTGTTGGCAAGTCTTAATTGGGCCATGACTCTGAGTGCTGGCCGGGCGGCTCTAACATTGAAATATTCTGCAGCGGTTCCTGCTGCTGTTCTAATGAGTGAAATTTGCAACGAGTGTGTGGGTGCTGCCTCATCCATATCTTGCACCCTGTAGTGCCTCTCTATCTATGCGTAGAGAGCCCGAGAGGTCGCCGTCCACACTTCTCCGTTCAGATTGTCAAACGGGTCTGGAACGCGGGTTGTATTTCCCGTATTTGTTCACCTACGAGCCCGACCAAAATTGTACTTGTTTATCGTTGTGCCGTGTAGAGTCGGACCTTGCGTTTAAAGCAGATTTTCGACTATTTCGTGTCTTTCACATATAGCATCCTTATAAGCCATTCCGAGACGCCTTTAATGACAAAGTCTGCCGTTCTGTGTCTGCCATCAATGCAGTTATAGACTCGAATATAAGAATGCAAGTGTCAGCAGGAACTTTTTTCTACAGTCATGAAGGAAAATAAGTAGTTACGGATAACCGTCTGTGCGGTTAGATAAGCTCGAGACCTTAATTTTGTTTATTTTGGTTGAATTATTTCTCTGTCAATCTAGATAATTTGTGAGCTTAACTGCGTAAATCGGCCGAGCATGTTTAATCACGCAGTTGAACACAGCAACGGATTATCTTTTGGCTGTGTTCTTAAATTGATCTCAAAAGATGAGTTTAGGAACACGCCCGAAGTGTCGATAAATCTCGGATATTTCTGGCTGTAGTCGATCAGAGCCGGAACTGCTTTGATGAATAAAGATCAGGTTCGAAAACAGTCGAAAGATAACCGAGTGCCTCGCATCCATTGCTCTTTGTTATAACATTATTCAAATAATCCCGATACCCCAGTTTCCCAACGTTGTAAGAGGAAAAGAAAAGCGCTACAGTTTACCTGAGAACCGTGAGAGACAAAGCCGAGAGCCGTGGGAACGGCCGTGAAACTGGAGGAGTCGTGAATGGGAACGAGCAGTTGAGTTCCGATTGGACTTCCGGAGGAATCTCGAAGATCTTCTTAGAGAAAAGGAATCAACGAATCTCCGACTCGAGATCCAACTCCCTCGAACTGTTGTTGATAACAGCACGACTCCTCGGGCAATCTCTGAGATTCTTCATAGACGCAAAAAAAATGAAAAAAAAGAAAATGAAGGAAATGCTATTTCCTCTTCGAGAGAACGAAAACCGAGACGCTGTTTGCATATATATGTTACCTCTTGTTTGCTCTACGCTCCGGGAAGCTGACCGATCGTTCTTATCAGCTGTGCCATTGTCTTACATGTCCGTGTTTCGTCAGGTCTGGACCTGGGCAAACTCCGTCCGCTCGAGGCCGTAGCACGCAGAACTAAAAATCATCGACGTCGATCGATACGGCGAAGAAACCGCAGTTTCAATTCTAGAACTCTCACTTATCAATCTATCATTCACCTTAGTAGCTTGTGTCGATAACGAAGAGTTCTGCCAGTCTTTCAGTTTTAAAAAAACGAACAATTTGTAGCCTCCAGAGCTGCTGATAACCTGCAGCTGATATAGAAACGCGCCCATGATTCATGACAATAATGGCGTACTCAGAACCGTGTACGTTATGTTGCTGTTATCATTTTTATAGATATTTTTTTCGATAACTGATTGATTCAATAAAAAATCGTTTTTAAAAAGAGCAACCATGGCGTCGTCCGAGTTTCATGGAAATACGAAAAATATAAAGTACGTTTACAACTTACCATTTTTCGAGCGTTCGGAACTCTGCAAAATACTGAACCAAAATGACAAATGGGAGGAACTCGCGGGTAAGCGCTACTTTGCATTAATTGTTTATTCGCATAATTGCGTTTTCGGCAATTGCATGAAGTAACACACTCTTGCGATCAAAATTTAAAGCGAAAACAATTTCACAATAATCGCACGATACTCAAACAATAATTCATAATAATAATAATGTTTATTGGTTCAAAGATGCAAGAAAGAACACTAACATTGGTTAAATTAACAATAATTAATTTTGATTGGCTTGCACCAATCCGATAATAATAATATAATTTTTAACGGCTATTAATAATAACCAATGATAACAAGTGATAAATTGTGTTTTTCAGGTAATTGGATGAAGTACGACACTCTTACTATTCAGAATCTAAGAAAGGAGAAAAATCCAACGGACGAGTTGCTGACGCTTTGGGGTCACTACAATCACACGATACTGGAGTTGTTTATCCTACTGTCAAGGATGGAGCACTACCAGTCCATGCTGCCGCTGAAGCCCTTCGTCGAGCAAAGATTTCATGCCCTGATCGACAACGGAGAGGGAAATCTGCAGAGAGTCTTGGGACAGAGGATGCTCAACAAAAATTCCAAGGATCTCAAAATCGGAGCCCAAAATTTCAACAAGAACATCCCACGTCCCGCCGTGGTACCCAAGGTGGTCATAGCTGAACATACAAAGCCAGGGGAATCGCGCAAGATACTCAATCAACCCGTGCAACAACTCCTGCCTCCCAGTGTTGTTGCACCGAGCAATTCCAATAATTTACTCGTCGTCTCGCCAATTCCCGGATCGCGTCTTTCTCCCGTTCTCCAGCGGGTGGCGTCGAGCTCGAAAAATATAAGCAGCCTGCCGTTCGTCAATACGGAATCGACGCTGCCGCAAATTTTGTACGACGAATTGGCTCTCGCTACCGACAGATGGAACCAACGGAATATTTTGGGAAAAGGGGGATTCGGCACGGTCTACCGAGGTATCACTTAAAAGTTGTTGAAAAGCCGCTGAAATTTTCAGATATTAAAAATTTAACCGGGCGATACTCGGAAATTTGTACCGTAACTTTATTTCCTTGATTTGCTGCATTGTAAAAAAAATTTGTTCGAAAATTAATTAACAGTATTGGAAGCTTTTTTACATAAACTTTTTCTGAAATTTCAAACACATATGCGTTGTAATTTTACAGTAAAATTTGAATTTTTAATGAGAATTGTTGTAAATTTTAGGCAAAATGTTATTAATTTTAATATCTGCTTTACGAATTTTACAAAAACGTACATTATTGTTCAATTAATGTACGAAATGTATTAATGTACATTAATTAAATTTAATGTTTAAATTTAATATGCATGTAATTTACAATTTGTTTTTACAATGGAAAGAAACAGACAAAATAAACATAGTTCTGATGAGGGCTCCGTTCAGGATCGAAACGTAATTGGGTCTTCATTAGAGACCAAAAAGAGGATTCCGAACTTAGACCGTTCCGAAGTCGCAGCAAATCAAGTAAATAAATGTTCTCATCGCTTACAGCATCCGGCAATTATATTTATCCTCTAACGTTCCAGGTACTTGGAAGAACACGGACGTCGCGATAAAGAAGATCGAGCGCCGCGGGCCCGAGTCGGACAGCAGCTACATAATACAGCTCCAGCAGTCTCTCAGAGAGATAAAAATATTGAACTCTCGTCCGCACGAGAATATCTTGCCGCTGTACGCTTACAGTTTGGGCGGCGAGGCGCCCTGCCTCGTCTATCAATTCATGCAGAACGGCTCGCTCGAGGACAAATTGCTGTTGAGACACCGAAGCGCACCGCTGAGCTGGATGCAACGTCACGAAATCGCCAAGGGCACGGCTCGAGGTTTGCAGTATCTGCACACGATCGGCGACAAGCCGCTCATTCACGGTGACATAAAGAGCGCCAATATATTGTTGGACAAAAATTTCGAGCCCAAGATCGGAGACTTCGGACTGGCGCGAGAGGGTCCCGAAAAAGAATCTATGAAGGTGAGAGACTCGGTTACGAACTCGAGATGGATGTTCTGAAGATAATTTTTTTTTTCGCAGGTCAGCAAGGTTCACGGCACGCGGCCTTATTTGCCGGACGAGTTTCTTCGCGGCAAGAGTTTGTCGACGAAAATCGATACCTACAGCTACGGTATCGTTCTGTTCGAATTGGCAACGGGACTGTCCGCATACGACGAGTCAAGGCCGAAGCACAAATTTCTCAAAGAATTCGTGGACAGCTGGAACGACCACGATCTGCCGCTTCTGATGGACAAGAAAGCCGGCGCTGAGCCTAAGGAAGTTTATCCCAACTTGATGGTGTTGGGAAAATGGTGCTCCAACAGATTGGCCAAAGATCGACCTGAGATGGAGCTTGTCTTTCGCAAGCTGCACGATCTTGGCTAAGTTCAATGTCTTCCGACTGTTAATTGTTATATGGGAGAAACGAACTCATTTATTATTTACCTTATCGTACAAATGATTCGGGATAATTGGAAAAATTATTCACCGACCGTGCCTCCCCGGTAAAAGGTTCTACGTAGACCAGCAATAAGATCGAATTTGTTACTAACAATCCTCTTCAAACGTGACTTCAAATGTTTTTATAAACGTTCAATACGTCTAGCAGAGATATTTTTTATCGACATTTTTGTATTATACTAACAATATCTCGTAGGCTTAGATATCGCAAAATATTTACAATATCCCGATAAATATATATATTTTTGTTATCGACAATCGTTCTTATTTAATTGAAAAAAATTTGATAGCTCTCTCCAGAATTTGCAATCATCTGTGAGAGAAATAGTTGCAACTTTCAAGTTAACTTTATTCAATGGTGCACATTTTTTTGAGAAAAAAATTAATTCGCGCCGGATGCGAAATTACCGTGCGCATCCGACTCCAATTTGCTTTTTCCTCAAAAAAATCAGCATCCTTAAGAAATAGTTCATTACAGTTTTCATTACCGTCCGCGATATTTTACTTCCCCTTAAACTTCCCCTTAAAACTTGACAATTGTCCTTCTCTGAGTATAAAACACGGAGGTAAGATATCGGTAGAGTATCGCACTTCCGCCAAAAGTAACTGGAGTAGTGGAGTAAAAGTAAGATTCGGATACATGGTATTTCTGCACCCTAGTTACTTCTTGGCGGAAATGAGTTTTGACTGAAATGAATTTGGTGTAAATGATTCCCTACCGATTCAATGGATGTCTAAAAAAAAAGCGTCGAGCGGAAAACAGTCGTTGTGATCATCGCCTCCAACACCGCTGCAGAGCGGATTTTCATCCGTGCTATCCATACATGGTTTATTTTTCTTTTTCGCTAGTTTGACAGATACAAATATCACACGAAACAATGACTCGTCTCACAGACCTTCGATTACTCATATTATTTATCGCGATTAACGGCGGTAAGTAACGACTAAAACAAGCGAGTTTAATTTTTGTTTGGTTATTCACGGAATCTTTGTGTGATTTATCGTACGGATTTTCAGTGTTTGCAGCGAGGATCAAGGATATGATTTATATGTCGGTCGACGGCGTTGCCGCTTGTTTTCGCAAGCACAACGGCACTCATCAATTCGGCTGTTCATGTAAGTAACAATAATATATATATATGAGCAGAAAAAAATGTATTTCGTTAATTGCTAAAAAAAAAGAAAAAAAATATGAGTCTCGTATGTTTCATGACTCATTGTTTAGGGAGGGGTAAATATTTTTGAACGACCGAAATGTACGACGGGCAATACTTCGAAATCTCATCATTGCGAATATTAAAATATCAAAAAATGAATAGTTCAAAGATTATGTTTTTGATGGGTCGCTAAGTCGAATAAGTTTCACTGAAAGGTTATTTTTGTTAAGCCTTTTTTATTCGAAAATACATTTTCTGACAACAGAGGTCAACATTTTGGACGAACAGATTTGGAAAGGCTAAAATCTTGAAGTTTAATACAGCGACAAGATAATATTTTTAGAAGTCTTACCGTTATACATTTGAACATTTGTTATTTTCCAGTTTAAATATTGGTTGTTCCATGTTCTGATCATTCAAAATTTTGACCTCCACCCCTAAAATTTCGACGGTCCTTACCTATTGTCCAAATGTGCTCAATCGCTATAGTTTCTATGTCACGATACCGAGTGCTTTTATTTCCAGCGAGCAGATCTGGCAGCGTAGGAGTAATTCATCTGGTGGAAAGTCAGGATGACCTAAAATGGCTGGAGGAGAAGAGCACAGCAGGTCCGTACACTGTGGTGATGCCTTTCTCTATGTTCACGAGGGAAACTCTGAAGCGTCTCAGAGCCACGGAAAACATAAATGGCATATTACTGGCAAAGAACACCAGCGAGCCACTGCCTACGCACTACTCTCCCGAGGAAACTTGTCCTAACAGATATTCGGGATTTAAAAGATGCAACGAAGAGAAACCCTGGAATCCTCTCGGAACGAGCTTTCTCATGGAGGATTGGCCTTTCCCAATGTTCTACCTACAGGTGAGAGTCCCTACAAATTTTTTATTAGAGAAAGTATTTGACTAAAAATGCAACCAAATATTGAGGATTCATCCCTCTATCTACCTTAGAATTTTCAGTCTCAATCGCCGTTCTCAAAGTTATAAGAGTTTACATTTTTCGGATCTCCGACCACACGCACACACATAGACATTTTTGCTAAATATAATTTTCCGATGTCTTGTGACATTCTCAAATTTCCCATTAAAATCTCGAAATAAAAAAAATAAACCAAAGCTTCTTCTATGAGGGAGTAAAAAAAATGCTAATGAGTATAAATGTTAGTTAAGTAGCTAATGATATTGGCAATATTGAAGTGTGTCGATTTTTTGTCATATTTTCCAGAACGAGACTCAACTGGAGGAGTTGAAGGCTTGTTTCTTCAAGCACAACGCTCACGACATGGACAAGCAGACCGAGCGTTCGCTCTGCGCTCTCGAGATGAGATCTTTCATGTACGCCGCGGTCGATTCGGGATCTTGTCTGAGGCGAAGTACGTGGCCCTGGAACGTCAATCCCACGCAATTTTGTGATCCCCTGGGTGATCGCAACATTCACTGGCCCTTGGGACCTCTGACCGACGAAACGGAATCCATAATCCTCGTCACTGGCCGGCTCGACGCGAATTCGATGTTCGACGGACTCGCTACGGGCGCAAACAGCGCCGTTACCAGCCTTGTCACAGTTCTCGCCACTGCGTATTACATTAATAGCTTGAATCCTACCGTCGGAAGTTAGTATAATCGATAAGATTTAATAGTTCCATTTGCTGACTAGCCAACTTTTGCAAAACGGTAATAGTTATTTTATGGCAAGGTCGTAGAAAGGGAATTCGAGATGAGTGTCAAAATACCTTCTCATGAATCAGGGCTCGCTTTTCTACGTCCATGCCATTCACAGAAGTTTTACCAACAAATTCACGAAAATCACGCTTTTCGTTTTTGCGTAGCGTGCGGGCAAAAAAGATCTCGTTGGGTCTGTAAGCATGGTTTTTTTCCCGCACGCGATGCCAGAAAGTGCCTTTCTGTGCACACTTCACATCAACGAAAACTGGGATTTTACACGGATGCGTTAGGAAAAAAAAATTACACGTTGGATCAGGAAAATAAAATTTAAAAAATTGTGTTTTCGCAGAGACGAACGTAATATTCTCACTGTTCAACGGCGAAGCCTTCGACTATATAGGCTCCAGCCGTCTGGCGTACGACCTGAAGGAAGGAAACTTCAATGCGATCGGCGGACGAAAATTGGGAATCGAAAAAATCGGCGCCGTTGTCGAGCTCGGTCAGCTCGGAGGCGCCGGTAAGCTCTACATGCACGCGAACAATCACGAGGGCAATGGCCTGATAGAGGCATTGCGAACGACACTGTCGCTCGAGAACTCTACGCTCGAGAACAGCGTTCCACCGTCGTCGATACAGAGTTTCTTGGCCGTGAAGTCGAATCTTACGGCGGTTGTTATTTCCAATCACGGCGAGGAGTTCACGAACAAATATTATCACAGCATTCTCGACGACGCGGAGAGGGTCGGATTCAACGAGTGAGATTGATTTTTTCTGTATATATATATATTTTTTTTTTCATCGATACAAGCATCGCGATGTTTTCCGGTTATCTGATCGAGATTTTAATTGGCTGTTTCAGACCTGGCGATAAGCTTGCAAAGTCACTGGCGGACCTGGCCATAAAATTGGGCGATTCTCTCTATCTCAACGTAACGGGGAAGAAATCACCGAAGACAAACGCGGACCTCGTCGAAGATCTTGTCTCGGATATGCTTTCGTGCTATCTCAAGAGCGCGAACTGCACGCTGTTTCGTGCGGCATCGTCGCCGGGAGCGGAATTGGCCAATAAGGTTCCGTCGCTCTACGTCGGCGTTACCAGCGCTCCGAATCCCGCGACTAGCCTAACGGGCCAACTTCTCGTTCTGCTGACAGGAATGAAATTACCGAACATGACGGCGAGCGAGTGCAACCACAATCGCTTCTCGTGGATGGGAGGATACAATTTTACCGGACTTTGTATCAACTCTACGGTCAACTACACCTTGGCTTACAGCCCCGCCTTCATTATTGGCGGTACGTCGAAAAATTAAAAATAGTACAGTTCGATACGAGTGCGAAAAAACTTTTTCTGACGAGTGTGAGTTTGTAGCACGAGCCGAAGGCGAGTGTTGCAATCACACGAGTTCAGAAAACGTTTTTCGCAGGAGTATCGAACAAAATTTTATTTCACAGGGTGTGAAAATGTGGGTTTTTTTCGCGACAACCTTTTTTCGCGAAGCGTGCGAAAAAACTGCTATTTTCCCACCGAGTGATATAAAATATATAATAAGCATAGTTAACGAAAAAAAGTTGAAAATTGAAATTTCCATATTGCTTCCTCATAAGTCTGGAAAACCGAAACGAATGCAACATTTAACAATTTTCAGGGTACGACATGAAATCCGGACAATTCTCAACGTGGACCGAATCCGTGTGGTCGATGCTCAGCGTAAGGATGTTCCTAAAACCGTCGGCGGCGACGGAACGACTGTCTATTATTCTAGGAAGTTTGGTAGCGGGTTTTTCATTCATCGTCGTGTGGTTCATTAATTCCCGTGCCGATTTGTTGTTCGAGAATAGGTGAGATTATTTATTATTCATCCAACGATTTATCGCAAGTCTGTTTATCAGAACGACGAGATTGTTAACATTCAGTGTTTTTCGATTGCAGGAGAGCGGCCGATTGCTAGGGACACGCCGCGGACCACATATCGATGACCAGGTTGGATCATACGGAAGAGCGGGACGTTCCAGTGACTAGCCTCTGAATTAAACACATGTGTGGTGCGCCCTCGGACAATTCTTTTTTTTCTCAATTTTGCGAATTACGCTTACTCACTCTTGTTACTCGAGACTAGTTTAATTTCGCATAATTTTTCCTAAAATTATTTACCGTTCGCGCAGTTTATGAAATTTTTCGACTACGGATTTCCGCGCGATTATTTATGGCTTTGATATATCCGTGGGGGTTTTGGTTTCAATTCGGCAAAGAACCCCAATTAATCGGCAGGATCAAAGGATTATTGTTGTTTTTTCTTGTCGTCCCTCTGAGCTGTTTTAAAGAAATTTACTTGTTTCTTTCCACAGATGTGGTTTGAGAGATAGCACTCGGCAGGGGAGAGGGTCAAGTGTGGCATTTTACCCGATGTACAGTCATATATTATAATAATACTATGGGTATAATTAATTTATTGTTAAGATTAAACGTAACGTTGTAACGAACATTAACGTTAACTGGCGACATTTTTCAAGAGGTATTAATCGATGTGATTGAGGCGATAGTGACTGAATGCACGACTCATGATGCTCATTGTATTTTTGTTGATGTTGTTTTTTTTTTATTCAACGTTTATTCAACGCTCGTACGCGGTTACCATCTACGGGAAGGAAAAAAATTCGATAATAATTAAATGTATCCGTGATCGAGACTGTCTCACGAAGCACTTTACAATATTTCAATTAAAAAGATCAAAGTTTCGTATACTCCGCTTTACTAGTGTACGTTGATTCGAAACAATTGTTTTTTTCATCGTCTTACTAATTCATGGTTTCCGTTTTTTCGAACCATCCTCGTAGATCATAGAATAAGGGGTTTAAGGATGTTTCACACGTACGCAGTCAAAAGTGAGATTCGGTGAGAATTTAAACACTTCCTAATGATATAAAAATCTGAAAAAATCAACTGTATTGAAGGTGCCAAGAACATTCATTTTGTATAATAATAATGTCAAAAAGTTATTAACAAATTGCTCGAAAAATTGTCCAACAAATAATCGGAACCTTTTGAAAAATGCATACGAATTCTAAAAAATCAAGGAATTCGTATAAAATGGGAAAATAAAAGGTTTTCTGATTTTTCGTTAACAATTGATTTTTATATTTATCTATTAATAACTGTCAAAAGTCTTGACATTATTAATAGGGCTGATTTTTTCAGATTTTTGGCATATCGCGAAGTACTGAAATTTTGATCGAATTAAACTTTTGGTTGAAAATGTATCTGTCATGCATCCTTAAGAGAGATATATATATATATTTAATTGAACGAAAAAAAACAATTTGTGCCGTTTTAGGCATTTATCGATCATCGAGACGAGATCCTCTCGTAACAATATTTTTCTCATCTTCGATTGTGTACGCTCAACATATCAGTGTCAGGGTAGTTTCCGTTTGCACCTAAAAAAAAGAAAAAAAAAAAAAAAAAAAAAAAAAAAAAAAAAAAAAAAAAAAAAAAAAAAAAAAAAAACAACGACATCGAACACAGAGACTACGAGAGACATTCGAGTAGACGTTATTGCAAGCGTGATGGCATTTATTATCAATAAACTTAATTAACAGGGCGTAGATGTACACGAGAGAGAAGTATTCAATTCACGTATGTTTGTCCTCATTACGCAACGCATGTAATTTAATGTAATGTAATAGGTTTATTCTTATCTATTAAAAAATCTTCTCGTTCGCGAAGATAGGAATGGCCCAAAAAAAAGAAGAAAAAAAATTGCCTCCACCGAATTTCTCGTAAGCTTGTACTTGATTTTTTTTTTTTAATTATTGGTTTCCATATTTACGAATAAGTTTTGAGCACCGAATATCGCTGGTACAAGAATTACCAGTGATCTTTAACGAAAGACTTTTGTCTTCACAGCGCAACAAGATGGGCTCAACTTAAAAAAAAGAAAAACAACATTCTACACTAATATATATTGCGAGACAACAAAGTTCGTTTCTTCTGGCCCATTCCTATTTCACTATTTGTTTTTTTTTAGTTTATATTTGGGATTCCGGTAAGGATATTAATGTCCAAACAGCTCTTAACCGACGAAAATATCATCACCGAACGTCCGGACACACGCGTAGTTAGGACCCAGGTATTTTGAATTTGTATTTTAATTTAAAAAGTTACGTATTCGCGCGAGATGCAAGGACGTAAATTGTTCTTCGACGAAGAAATCGTAGGAGATGCGTGGACTCACGTTCACGTGTGTATGGACACGTATAAGAGTAGGTGTCTCAGTCGATGCGTGGCATTTTCATTAATTTTCTTCTTTTTTTTTTTATTCTTTTGACGTCGCAGCCGCGCTCTAATTTTTTTCTAATTCGCTTCAATTATTTCTCATAGTTACTTTTCGGTATGCAAGTTATGAATTAGGAGGCTGGGCACCGCCCACCGAGCTATCACAGTCGTCTGGTGCCGCAGCACATACGTATACGTGGTTCAGCCTTAAACCCTACCTCTTAGAATATAACGTTCGTCTTAAGATTCTTTTTTTTTTATCATCGATTCCTTTTTTTATTGATTCTTTTTTTTTCTCATCGATTCTGTTTTCCCTCGGAAATTAGTTGAACCAACGGTATAGACCTCGGCCTTCGCATCGTTCAGATCTCTCGTTAAAAAAAGAATGAAAAAGAACAACGTACACTCGCGAAGATTTTAGTCATGGATCGATAGAAATCGTGGCCGCGCCGTACGAGAATCTATACCGTAGCTGACTGTCTTCGAACGAATCGCGACGCTTCACTCGCGTAGTCGAATGGACCATTTTAACGATCTCTCGGCGATACACAAAAAGGGAAGGTATCGTCAAAGGAAATTACGTCGGAAGCGCTGCAGTGTACTGAAACAACGTAAAAACAAAATCAACACGTTCGATGGACGAAATGAAAAATCTTGTCGATAATTTACGATTACTGGACGGAACTCGATTCCAACGTAACGCGGAATGAATCAGATTTTTATTTCGTCGATGGAAGATCACACTTAATCGAGGAACTACGGAATCTGTTCGGAAAATTGTTTTCGCGGAGTGTAATTACGATTACCATAAAATAATTTTTTTTTTAATCATTGGACCGAACACGAACGGAGCGAAGCGTCGAAGATCTCGCAAAGACAGTGGGTACATAGTAGTTATTACGTTACAACTTATACCCTAAGAGTGGTGTGTGCGTGTGTCGTGTTTCACATTTCATTTCTTTCTTTCGTTTTAAACATTTCTGAATTACAAGGAAGGGGGGAGGATTATAGTTATAATATAATATCGTAGTAGTTCTCCCGCTCTTTCATTCTTTCTCCGCATCTTCTTGTTCTTTCTTTTTTTTTAGGTTGTTTAAAAATCGTTAATAGTATTATTTCAATTTTTATTTTCTTATTTAACCGTCGGTTCGTTAATATGTACAGCAGTACCCCACCCCGGTTCGGCTCAGACAAGCATACTCGGGGTACATGCACAGAGACGACACTTAGAGTTTAAAAATATAATCGTTATATACTTTAATTTAAGTAGTTTCGTTATATTAATAATTAATATTATTATCTTGGAGGGACAGCACTTTGCTACGTCGCGACGATGCAGAGCTGAGTAAGGACTACGCGTGGAAGTTAAACCACGCTCTACGATGGCACAAATATTGTGTGTGTCTTGTGTGTGTGTGTGGTTTTTTTCTCTTTTTTTTTAACTCTTCTTTTCATTTAAATCAATTCTTTCTCGATTTCGTATTATATGGAGCATTGAAAAGTTTTCAGAACGATTGGGGAAAAAAAGAGATAAACAGACGACGTTACATAATCGGGAAGCTGAACAAGGAAGTGATAATGGTAATATCTCAGAGCAATATCGTTGCGAAGATTGAGAAGTATAACGATTTAAATCGACAAACGAAGTGTGACTATCTCGCGAGGTGGATAGGTAACGAGTTGTGTAAAGTCCTCGGACGAACGTAACAGTTAATCGGGGCAAACGCAGGTCATATTATATATATATATATATAATTCGTACCGTCCTCCGGCACGAAATCTTCGAAGACTCTCTGCCTATTGTTATTTCGTGTTATTTATAGTAGAAACTCTCGATCGAAACGTAGTCGTCACCGTAGCAGAACTTGGGTAAACTTGAGTTTGCGACACGCACGACGAAGCATCGTAACTGCTCGTTCAGAGATTGGCTAAAATTTCGATCTTTTTTTTCTTTCGTATATTACTTTTAAAACACTATAAATCCATCAATCTTATTGCCAGTTCTCGTTCCGAATCATTTTTCGACGATGCATCGCAAAGTAACTCGATGAACGACTAAAAGAAAAAAGAAGAAATTATAGAAATTTCGTTTGTTCGGTGAGTAATTGGGAGATGATTTTTTTTAGACGATCTCTGAAGTCGTAAGGTGAGCTCGTTAACGTGCCCGTTCGGCGTATCCCCAATAATCGCGTGAATAATTACGTATTTGACAATTAAAGCGATATCTATCCTCGAATACCTTAATACTGTAATGAGCAACTGGTTTCGAAGGTACCGTAAGGAGGTCGACGACGTAACGTACGCGGCGTAGAACAGAGGTCAGTGAAGATCGTCCTCGTCGCTGTCGTCGTTGCCGTCCTTTGATTTGTCGGCACCCCCATCGCCGTCGCTGGAACCTGAGTCGCTTCCCGAATCCTCGGACTGCCAACCGCCGCCAGCCTGCTGCGACTGCTGTTGATTTTGTTGGTGATGGTGCTGGTGTTGCTGCATTTGTTGCTGCTGCGACTGGGACTGGGCCGATTGCTTCGGTACCTTGTGACGCTTGCCGGTACGCGGCAGTGCCTCCGCACCGGCGCCGTCCAACATCGGTTGGAGGATTCGTCGACGAGCGTTTATGAACCAATTGTTCACCTGAAGCAACGTCAGATTCGTCTGACTCGCGATCTGACGCTTCTCGTCTTCCGTTGGGTAAGGATGCTGAGTAAAAAACACAAAAATACATTTTTAGACCTTTTTGAAATGATAGAATTTTGAAATAATGGAATTTTAAAATGATGGATTTTTGAAATGATGGAATTTTCAATTGTAAAAATTTTGAAATGTTAGAGTTTTGACATTTTTTGAATTAAAACAAATAAACATTTTATATATTTTCCGTAAAAAGAAAAGTTTCATCACTCACGACCAAATGGTGAAAGAGCCAAGCGCGCATTATGCTGGTCGCCTGTTTCGGTAGTACGCCACGCTTTTGTCGTCCTTTCCTGGTGCTCCCATGACCACCGCTGTGAGCCGTCGGTGCACTTCCGCAGCCCTCGTCATCGTCTTCGCTTGGCGCCGGAGAGGGCGAGCCTGCAACAGTAATGTCTAAAAAAAAAAATGAATCGTTTTTGTGCAAGCTCGACTCCGATCGTTAATCCCGAAGATTGGACTGAAGGATTGGAAGGTCGGACGTTGAAGAAATTTGACGAAAAAGGGATGAGTAAATCGTGAAAAAAAATAAATAAAAAACATCCACGCGACGCGTCCGCGAGGACAATGTATCTGACAAATAATATTCTAACCGGGGTACTTTTCATCGTTGGCATCACCGACATCCACGTATTCATTCTCGCGCTCTTGCATCGCCAGCAGGCCCCAGTATCCGACCTCTTCTAAATACAATCTTTCGCCGCAGTCGATGAACTCCATGTCATCTAGGGTGTAAAATTACGGAACGCAGCTTTTATAAAAATACATTCATTCGTTCTAAAAAAAGAACCTTTTTTCTGCTTCGAATGATCTGAACGAATCTAATAGGCAAGCGAAAAACTTCCTTCGCCGAATCAGTCACTCGCGATACGAAAAAAAATGGATTTTATATACAATTTACTTCCTTACGCTCATGACTGGGGGATAAAAAAACTAGGATAATTTATCTGTGAAGTTGAGGAGTTGGGCGGTATGTCAAATACATAATTTGTTTGTATATAACATATCTAAAAAATGTCATTACAAAATGCCCAATGTTCATCCAACGTTGAAAACACAAAGTCAAATTATTAGATAAAGATTTAAAAAAGCAAATTTCAGATTCCGAATACCAAACGCCAAATGTGAAGTAAATTTCAGATTTTCTCCATATTTGCCATTCAATTTGTTGATATTGAATGGCAACTATGGAGAATTGTCAGATGTTAAAAAATATCGGATGCCAAACTAGAAATAAAAAGAATAAGGTGAAAATGAGAAATGTCGAATGTGAAAAAAATTAATGTCAAGGATGAAAAAAGACGTCAAGAGTGAAAACACGACATGGAAATTTCGTTGACGTTTACGACGTATTTTATGAAGTACTTAACCGAAGTACTTATCAATATAGTTCAAGTAAAGAAAGTATTTAGTATTTAAAATCCATACAGAATTTTGTATTATAAGTACTTTCTAGTACTTCGCCGCGAAATACTACAAAGTATTGGACGAAATTTTCGCCCAACTCTGATACATATCGTTAACTGTTGCTCCGGAGAAAACCCCTTAAAGGATTTTGAAAAAATGCTCCTTCAACTTATCCGAACGAATCTAATAAACAAGCAAAACACTCCCATCGCCGAATCAGTCACTCGTGATAAGAAAAAAAAAATTGATTACTCATGACCGCGAGGCAAAAGAGCCAGGACAATTTATCTGCGAGGTTCAGGAATGGTGTTTGGACACGAAAAGTTAAGGAGGTTGGAGCGAGTGGTGTTCATTCCGCCTAAATTCGTGGAATTCGGCCAAGAATTGCAAACACGTCCCAATGTTATAAAAATCTGGAAAAATTCATACTTATTATAGGCATTGAAAAAATAATTTTACATAATAATAATTCCAAAATGTTATTAACAAATTGTTGAAAAAAAATTGTTCATCAAAATATGTGGTAACTCAACTTTTTGTTTTTATGAAAATTATTCGTTCACTTTTAAGAATACGTATGCATTTTTTCAGATTTTTATCTTTATTTTGACTTTTGCTTATTTTTCCATGTAAAAAACAAGAAAAATCAAAATAAAGATAAAAATCTGACAAAATTCATACGTATTCCGAACAATGAACGAATCACTTTTATTTAAAAAAAAGTTGAGTTACCTCATATTTTGATGAACAATTTTTTTTCAATAATTTGTCAATAACGTTTTGAAATTATTATTATGCAAAATGAATATTTTCAGTGCCTATAATAAGTATGAATTTTTTCAGATTTTTATAACATTGGGAAGTGTTTGCAATTCTT
>JAPYZC010003657.1:0-11974 GCA_030522665.1 Ichneumoninae sp. A BG-2022a | reverse complement strand
CACACGTACTTCCACACGTACTTCCACACGTACTTCCACACGTACTTCCACACGTACTTCCACACGTACTTCCACACGTACTTCCACACGTACTTCCACGCGTACTTCCACGCGTACTTCCACACGTACTTCCACACGTACTTTCACAAGTAATTCCACACGTACTTCCACACGTACTTCCACACGTACTTCCACACGTACTTCCACACGTACTTTCACAAGTAATTCCACACGTACTTCCACACGTACTTAGCACTTCAATACATACTTCAAGAACTGGTACTCCAATACGAACTTCAAGTACTCAGTGCATTTGTCCAGCACACCAATTTGAAAGCATGTACACTGCCTGTCATTGATGCCTGGCTTTCCTGGATAGACATCAAGCAAGCTATCCAGCAAGACATCGGTCTTGCTAGATGTCTTCCCTGATATCTTCTACCCCGTTAAGACATCGAGGAAGACATCGAGGAAGACATCGAGGAAGACATCGAGGAAGATATTGAGGAAGATAGAAAAACCAGAAAAACCAGGCGTCAATGACGGGCAGCCTACAGAGTGTATTTTCCAAAGGCGTCGTGTGGAGCAGTTTACCGGACGCATTGTTGCGTCGTCAAAATCGTTCTTCAATATCGTAAGGCCAAGGCAATGCAACGATAATCCCGGAGTCGATGAAAGACGAAGAAATTTTATCATTATCGATGGAAGAGTATCGATACATAAAAATTCATCTACCCCCAATATCAATCCCTCAAGATTTTGTGCAACCTCGACCAGAACTGGGCAAATACAATAAGTACTTGAAGTACGTATTGATGTATCAAGTTCTGAGTCAGCACCAAGTACTCAGAACTTCATCACTTACCCAGATAAGCAACCGTAGTACAGGCAAACAAGTGCAATAGCTTGTTACCAAGTTTTGCGGTTTCCTTGCCATAAATATGACTGCATCACATGGCATCTACGGCGTCAGCAATATTGCAACAATAGTTATTCGCACAAGATACAGCATATTGGTGGGAAACATGCAACAACGGTTGTTATAAGCTCGTTTCTTATCTTAACCAGAGTTTAACCAGAGAACAGTTTATGCGGCTTTCCAGCCCATGGTTCTTATGCTGCCGTAGGGCGAATTAAGGAGGGAGTCTCGTTGCGCGCTGACTTCGCATAAGTTTGATAACAATAAGAGACAATTGTAAGTACTTCTTGATGGTGTAAAAATCTTTAAAAAATCATGTATACTAAAGGTAATGAGAAGATTAATTTTGCATAATAATAATTGCAAAATGTTATTAACAAATTCATCAAAAAATTAATTGGTTAATAAATTACCCGGTAACAATTTTTTTTTTTTTATGAAACTGATTCGTTTATTTTTCAGAGTAGGTATGAATTTTTTGTAATTTTTGAAAATCGCCTTTTTTCCATGTTCAAACTGTGATCAAACGTTGTTTTCAAAGATTACAAAAAATGCTGAAATAATGAATACGTCGTCAGAAAAATAAACGATTCGTTTTTATGAAGGAAAATAGTCAAGTTGCCGGGTAATCTGTTGAATAATGATTTTTATGTTCAATTTGATGATAAAAAATTGAAATTATTATTTCACAAAAACTAGCACCTCCCATATAGGGTAAGCCGGGGCAAAACGGGGACATGGGGCACAATGGGGACATGTACCCGGTTTTGCCCCAGATGGTTTTTTTAAACCTTTCAAAACCGGTGCCAATACAATTTTGATGTGAAAAACAATGGATCTATGCCTTCGGTATTATTGTAGCAGATTTTATTGCTTAGCGTCCCCGTTTTGCCCCGGTTTTCCCTAGTTGTTTTTTTTTCAGATTGTTATCCCATCGAGAAGGGTTCGAAATTTTCACTGAAACTCACGTTTGGCGGAACTGTACCCTTCCGACCACCTTGAGCCGCTTCACACTTTTAAATGTGCGCGTTTTTTGACAAGGTGGAAATGTGCACATCTCATGTGTGTGAGTTGAATTAAATAAGAAAACGTGGGTCAAATACAAAAAGGGTGTCATCTATGTCACCCAGCCAATGCGTCCTGGTAACTTTGAGTAATCAATGACGCAGCTCAATCACGAGGGTATGTATGCGACTCGGCTCGCCGAAATTAAACCTCTATGACCATAAAAATGAAAGCGCGTTTTTGGGATTTTGTATTTGTTTAAAAATTGTGTCAACGCACAGGTTCGTGCAAGTGTCGATATATCTTTCTAAAATATAATACACAAATGGACTAGCATTAAACGATCCTTGGCATTGAATTTTGTGAGAATCGATGGAGGTATTTAAAATCAATAATAAATCGATTTTTTTTAGTTTCATCCAAAATAACCGTTACTCAAGCAAATAAATCTCGAGCTACCTTGAGGTGAAATTTTGTACAAATACTTCACTGAGTAAAAAGACACTACAATTGGATTTTATTAATGTCCATGTAGGGACCCTTAATGGATCCAGATTATGGATTTTTTTAGTGGCTCCAATTAACTTTCCAATATCCGTGCTTAATTCCGAGATGATGTAAATAATTCAAGATTCCTACCCAAATATGAAAAAGATTCAGGAAACAATTTACGAAAACACCCCTGCAAAGATTTAACGTATTGTCATCATTGTAGTGAGATGCAAAGCACTATCTTACTGACGTTTCGAGCGATACTTGTAGAATTTGCGGCCTTGAATGCTGGCAAAAACATGGGCAAATGCAGATGCACATGATGCAATTTTGCCATAATTCCATGCGGACACATGCTTCCTATTTTCTCGCGAGTTGGTGGCAAAATGCTATCTGAGTTAAGTCCTGTCTGTACTTCATATGTACTTTCCTTTCAGCACTTTAACTCATACTCCAAGACGTACTGCATTACGTATGTAGGTGTATACGCGTCAACCCTTATAGAAAAGTAGATTAGCGTTGCCATGCTACCGAAGGGTGGTGGTACAGGAGAATAATAGTTCGCCGCCTACCTTCAACCTGGGCGGTCACAATTTGATTTATACAAACTGTTAAAATAACATCTTTCATACCAAAACTAATAAAGGTCTACACGTACTCCAAGGCGTAGTCCAATATTTTCTCCAATACGTACTCCAAGACGTAGTCCAATATTTTCTCCAATACGTACTCCAAGACGTAGTCCAATATTTTCTCCAATACGTACTCCAATACGTTCTCCAATACGTGCCCCAATACGTACTCCAATACGTACTCCAATACGTACTCCAATACGTACTCCAATACGTACTCCAATACGTACTCCAATACGTACTCCAATACGTACTCCAACACGTACTCCAATCCTTACTCCAATACATACTTCAAGACGTATTTCAATATGCACTTCAATACGTACTTTAAGTACTTAGTGTATTTGCTCAGCTCCAGTCTCGAACACCCACAGAGATCCACACTATTTCGACGCGAAACCGTCTACAGCGTGTACGTATCTAAAGCATCTCGCTGAGCACTTTATTGAACGCATTGTGGCGTCGTCAACGTCGGTCCTCAATATCGCAAAGTCGAGAGCAATACAACGATGATCCCGGAGACGATGAAACCGAATGCGAAACTTTATCATTGTCGATGGGACGGTGTCGGTGCATTAAAAATCATCTAACTCCCATATCAATTTCTCGACATTATTTTCATTTTATTTCCGCAACGTAGAAACTCATTCGGTATTGCTGCGACAAGATGATAAAATTCTTACATAAATATTAACAATGTCAATAGAAGCGATATCAACGTGGAATCCAATGGATTTTATACGTGTTGACAATATTACATCGCTAAAACGGAATCAAAGTTGTCGTGTTACACCTACGTTTTATTCGTACGACCGGCAAGGTTTGTTTTTCGTTTCTTTTTTTTTACTGGCTTAGCTTCAACTGGGTTAATGGCAAGTTACTGTTGTAAAAAATAACACTATGAACTCTCTTAGAACCCTATGAAGTTGATAAGCTTTATAATGGTCACTTATAATTAGCCCTTTCTCGGAACACTCGAAAGTTACATGTTTAACTCTTCCGTTTCGGTTCTACCGCCTCACTGGCGTCGCTTTCTTCGCTGACTTCCTCCTCTTCGTCGTCGTCGTCGTCTTCCTCGTCCTCCTCCTCTTCCTCTTCCTCCTCTTCCGACTCTTCCGCAGATTCTTCGTCCTTGCTATCGTCGACTTCCTCCACTACCCCCTCGACTTTTTCATCTTCATCCTCATCTTCCTCATCCTCATCCTCATCCTCGTCCTCCTCCTCCTCGCTGTACTCGTCCGTATCGTCTGTACTTATTGCTCCTACGTTCTTATCCACTTGCTTTGCGTGTTCCAGGACCGCGGTTCCTTTCTTTTGCGTATCGATCTGTTTGACTTCTTCGCTCTGCTCGCTAACGTCTGTCTCCGCTTCGTCCTCCGAATCCTCGTCTTCCTCGTCTACTTCATCCTCATCGTCGTCGTCTTCTTCATCACTGTCTGATTCTTCTTTCGAGTGCTCGACAATTTTTGGCGAGTGACTTTCTTCAGTTTTCTTCGTCGCTGCTTCAATACTCGAATCATTATCCGCTGCGATCTCTTCTATACTTTTGCCGCTCTCCTCCGCATCATGGCTCCGATCCTCGGTTTCCTTTACACATAAACAATCGGTTATAAAAAGAAGAAACTAATCGTATCGAAATGGGTTAACAACGAAAAAACTGCAATACTACGCTAAAGAAAAAAAAGCGATCGAATACTCGTATCGGTGAACATTGGAGATATTGCCAAGGGGCTCTCTCATTTTTGGATCGTAGCGATTGATTTTGTTTATAAATAAGCGGTATCGATAAAAGATTTCACTCAAATTTAAACAAAAAAAACATTTTGCAGAAGGACTCGAAGGTACTACGGTTAGTCAGTGTTAGTCTTCTCAATGTCGACAGTTAGGCGAACGATCGTATGAATTAAGAGATTCACCAAATAATAAATGGCTCCGCAGTTTTCATTTCGATTGTTTCGGTTGGGTAATTCTAATACTTTCTTACAGCTTGATCGTGGCTGATGAGCGACAGGGTCATTTTGCCCGATAGAACTACCGGCGCTTCCGTGTCGTCCTCGGAGTTTTCAGCCTGAGTCTCGGAATCGGTAACCAACAATTCGCACTGCGGCGGCAACGCGCCCTCCAAATATATCGGCTTTGGCGGAGTCAACTCTCGCTCCGGAAGACTGAAACATCGAATACGAAATAATCCTTTATGATAATCGTAAGTATTTTTTTTTTTTTATCAAGGTCGAAAAATTGCATTGTATTTTTTCGCACTTTCCATTCAGAAAAGTATGCAACAGTTGATTTTTTTCAACAGGAGAAACACTGTGCGAGTTACCTGTGCGCTTGTGGTATTATGGGCGTTGTAGGACGGCTAATTTTCTGTCCACCCTCGCAACACGCCGTCGTTTCCATTCCCATAACTTTGACCGTCGACGACGAATCGTCGTGTTCGTCGAGACCATTGTGAGTTCGACTACAGCAGGATCTTGAGGTGCATTCGTCCTGCAACTGAAAGCATCGTTCAATTGGTACACGAACGAAATCAATGTCGTCGTCAAACGCAACACCCACGCGAAGCTTCTCAACGATCCAACGTTTACGGGCCGATGGACGTGATTATATTGCGCACGTCGGGTTTTGTAATTCACACTGATAACCGACTGTATCGACGTTTATCGCAATGTTCGCAAAAGTGCTCACACCCCATGCACACGCTTTAGACGATAATACAAACGCAGCTGCGAAACAATACGGGTGACGCTCGCGAGAATCCATTAGAGCCTGATACTTTGTTAACTAAGTGTACGACATAAAGCGAGTGTCGATAGTCTGGGGAACACAGCCGTGTTAATCGAAACACAAATAACTAAAATATGGTATTGACGTCCGATAAGACTTTTTACATACCAAAAGAGATGCGTTACAAACGAAATATAAAAAACGGGGTCTCGTGGAAAGTGTACCTTCAAACTCGGGGAAACAACGGCCGGACCATCGGACTTTGGAGCCCCATCTACTACTTTAAAAGGGAAATTCATTTTGTATGTACTATTAAGATTGCTGTGGAGGATTCGTGTGTGCGAATTAATGGATGCGAGGTCGAGGGCTTACGATGGTTTCCCCGATGGGAATTTATCCCGTATTCATTCTCTGACAACTATTGAAAAAACGGAGCCACGATAACGCGAGAGTAATGCGTTTCGTTCGTTTTTCTTTTTTTTTTAAGCTCGTAAATTCAATCCAGAAACAGCAACGTGCACGTATCTAAGATCTATTATAGTAAAAAACGAAACGAAAAAAAAGAAACTAAAACGTTTTTGTTATAAATTGGATATTTCACCAAAATAGTCTCGTTAAACCTGCGTATCTCGTTGAGGGCTTGGACTATGTACAACCGTACGTGACAAGCTGCCCATCTGTACGACTATTCTTTCCATCGCTGCCTCGGTGTCGACCAAACGTTGCCTCAGCTGATCTATCTCTATGTCTCCAGCGGCCTCTAGTTGTGTCCAGCATGTGCAACACATTACCACACCGATTCAGAAACATTCGATACGCGCGCATTCGCTACATAATTCTTCGTTCTTTTCTCATTTTTTCTTTTTTTTCGCGTACCAGCGATTCGAGTTACAAGCCCGTGCGATTTCGATTTCTTTTTCAGTTACAACATACTGTTACGTTGCTCGTTCAGATTGATTCGATCTCATATACATTCTGACTCAAGGAACATCGCTCGCGGTGAATTTGAGACACCGGTGACTCATGGGATATCTCACATCGAAAATGGTGAATACGTAAGAGTGCGATTTCAAAGCGATGAGATAACGCATGATTTATTTTCTTTTCTTCTATACTTACGCTCCTTCAATTCTTCGATGGTCGGCGTGGGTCTCACAGGCGAAGGTGGACGGTCTTTTCGGTAGTAAGGGGTCCCAGTTATCGCGCTGGAAAGAGCGTCGGGACTGAAGACTCTGTTACGGAATTCTCTTTCGGCCGCCGGGTTTTGATACTCGGCGTAGATAACGTTGTCCGAGCTCTTTCGCATTACCTTCGGAGTGGAAATATAATTTTTTGTTGTAATATCGTTAATCGATCCGCATCTCAGCGTGTCTGAGGCAGAAGCCCGATATCACCTTCGCGATGGTATAGAGAAAGAAGAGAATTATCCCGAGCGAGTAGAGCGGCATTATAATCCCCATGCCGGTACTTCCGGTGGGCGCCGGTACGACGCGTCCCGCCGCGCCCAGAGGCGGTCGCATCTTCTGCACGACGACGTGATCCGGCCGACCGTCGACCTTCGGTACGATGTGGGAAGACGGTATGGCTCTGCCTCGTTCTCGCATCGCCGGATGAAGGCCTCCAGCGTGAGGAGGCGTCCTGCGCTCTTGTCTTATGGGACCTGAAATCGTAAATCAATTATCAGAAAGCTTCACACACATAACTGCCGATAAAAATCGTTATCGCACCCTCCCAAACGCTGTTAGTCAAACGAGAAAAAAAAATGTTTGAAGAAGAAAAAAAAACGTTAAAAGTTAAAGTAAAACGTTAGAAATGTATTTGGAAATTTGACAATCGGCCAATAACGCGCGCGGCCGGCTCGAGAGCGCGTATACAAATTTTTTTTTTCATTGGCAATTCTCCAAATGCAAAATGGACAGCTTAGAGACCACAATCCATTTATACCTTGGCTGACCTTTGGGACGTTGGAAGCTTGTTAAAACGGCCTTAGTCGCTATCGCGCCTTACGCAGGGAACTGATTACGTGGTAATCCAATGATATCTCGAAGTAATCCTATTGCGCTCTCATGGTCTGGCGTATCGTTGTTAGTGGCACAAAAAAAAAGTTGCAGTCGGAAAGCTAGAATTCGGCGAATTCCGTACGAAGGCTCTTACTGTGGGGCATTAGAATATGATATCTTATGAGATGCGGAGTGCCGAGCTGCGAAAGTGGCACTCCGAATTGTCTCTTCAGACACAGCGAGCTGTTGAACGTTCTTATCTCCTCCAGCACTTGTTTGTACGTCTTGCCGAGTCTCTCCTTCTCGGCGAGGAAGGAGGACAGATCTATGCCGCATCTCGCTAGGACTTCGTCCCTGCAGAAGCTCGCGCTCTGCGGTGTGAGCTTGCTCGACTTCATCGCCTCCCTCACTCTCGGATCAACTTGATGATGCCTCAATATGTTCTTACACATCTCCTGCATTATGTCCACCGCATTGACGTCGTTCGTGAATACCAAATCGCAGCAGGCTAACGAAACGTTCGTACAATTTAATCTCAAAAAAAATGTTTAAACGTACAATTTAATGTAAAAAAAAAATGTTTAAACGTACAATTTGATGTCAACAAAAAATGATTAAACGTACAATTTAACATCAAGGAAATTTTTTGAACGTACAATTTAATGTAAAAAAATAAAAGATCACGGTAGACGACTATTCGCAGACTCTCGGAGGGTTGAATGTTTTTTTTTTTTTTTTCGATGATTATCGTCGCATGCTGACGATACTCACCGGGTACGTCCAACGGCGACGGGACGGTATTTACGGGACCGCTGAGCATCGGATATAATATTTTAGGCCACAGAACAGCGAAGCATCCGGCGACGATGGCCAAAACTATGAGCGTCTTTCGTGGACCGAACTGCATGTTATCGGCCATTTGTCTTCGCGTTTCTTCGTTCGTAACTCTTTCGTTATTGTTTCGGATAGCGGTGCGATTCATTACTGTAGCTGATACTCTAATCGGGGTGTGACAATTTGTTTTCTTTTTTTTTCCGTAGATTCCTCACACACAGAGCACACCTCACCCGTCGATGGGAAGACACGCGCACACACAGGAGGGTTGGGTGGGGAGGCGGAAGATGGAAGGCCAAGCGGTCGAGACGGAGCAGAGATTCACACAGCACCAAGAGAACCAGTAAGCGCACTGTCGTCTGCTATTTTTGTCAATAGAGCAAGGCCGTCGCGACGAATCTTCGAACCCCCCGACATCAATCGCCACCGCCGCTGTTATTCCGCTCTCGGGCGTCGACTCCTGCGCGCGATTGTCTTGCGCGATACATTTCCCCTCCGTTGGAAAAGACCCTCGGGACACTTGTGGGTATTACGTGAAAGATGACGAATTTTCTCTAAATGACTCGACTTCGCGGTGCCCCCCGCTCCCGCCCTCGGCATTTACTTCCAGGAGTCTCGAGCCGCCGGATCGAACGAAAATAGCAGACCCTGGCCCTGGTGGAGTCATCAACTGCGCTACAAACAATTTCACAACACAAATATTAAGGCAGTGGCGATTTTTTCTTCTCTTTTTACTTTACATTGCAGTGAAAACGTCTTTATTTATATTACATCGTCGTTTCGCATACGCGTAAGCGATCAAGTTAATTTTTAGCACTATGCAATTTTGTTGCTGTTATTTAAATCTTCGAAGAAACGGCAATCACTCGGGACCTCCGCGCTGAAACATCGATAAAATTGTTACATCGAAAAGAATTATTTTGAGCGATAAACTGACGTGAAATTATGTATCGGAATTTTTTTCTTACGTTGATGTATTCGATCTCCTTGGAATCTATCGGTCTTCGTTGAAATCTCAGTGGCAATTGAAAATCTTCGATTATCGGCAGAGAAACGACTTGGGGTCCGGTCGCACCGGAAGCGCCCGCCCTAGGAGCCGCGCCTGCTGAAGCAGATGGAGTTGCGGCCGCACCTGCATTGGCTAACGATGTAAACATATTATTCAACATTTTTTTTTGTACAATGTCGCAGCTGGTTCTCGTTATCCAATGATCAATTCGTGAATTACCTCGGCTGTCACCACCCTTGCGAAATCGTATCATTGGCACGTGAGCCTGAACGACCTGACAAACAATGATATAACTTGTTAATCGCTCAAACCCGAGATGGCCATCGTCGTTGTAATTTGCCGTAGAATTAAAGTTATGGCATTCACAGATGAGAAAACTGACGAACTGTCGCTTAGTGAACTACTCACCTTCCATCCTCGAGTTGCCATCATAATTTAGTATAACGCTATTTATCCTGTCGGCAAACTAACCTCTGCACCCTCGATCGAGACGGTTTTCGTCTGCTCCACAACATTACCCGTGTGTTCCTTAATTCATCCGTTTCTGTCGCTGGATGCATTCGAGATACATTACGGAAAAATAATTTTAAACGATTTTTAACGTTACTTTCGGTTTGAAAATCTTACTTTTAAGCCGGAAACGATGGAATGCGGACATTTTAAAAAAATGTAATTATGTCGTATCTTGCGGTTTGAAAATCTTACTTTTAAGCAAAACGATGGAATGCGGACATTTTTTGTAAAATGTCGTTATGTCATAACTTGCGGTTTGAAAATCTGATTGTTCGACCAGAAGTAACGTTACACCGGAAATGCGTCACTTCCTCTCTAGAAATCTCATTTTTCGACCAGAAGTGACGTCATACCGGAAATACCGGAAGTGACGTCGACCGGAAATATGTCACTTCCGGTTAAAAAATTTGAGATTCAAACCGGAACGTATCTCCGGTATAACATCGCTTCCGGGCAAAAACAGAGATTTTCAAACCGGCAATGAAGTTACAGAGAAATCTTTACATTTTTTTCTGAAATATATCTCGAATGCAGACAGTAACAGAAACGGATGGATTAAGGAACACACGGTACGCGCGCAGAGGGCGTTTTGTTGACTGCTCAGAAAATCCCCACGGACGTAGCGTTATGTACTGTCTGTAAGGACTCCGCGAAAGTGGATCGTACGAACCGGTTGTAAACAAAAACATTCGTGCGAACATGAACTCGTAACTTTCAACGGAAAAAGTTTTGTGTTTGCAATTCTTCGTAGAAAGCGTGGGTGAGAAGGATAAGAAGGTTAACACTGCCTTGAGCGATCGAATAAATTAAACAGAATAATGTCTGTGGAAACTGAGAGGCTGAAGAACGATGAGAGCACGGACAAAGAGAGATCCCGCTCGCCGCAGTGGTTTCAAGAACGAGCCGAGCGCAATCGGCAGCGAGCTTTGCTGTTGAAGAAATCGAAGATCGTCGCTCATCCTTACTCTAAAGAGTGAGTAACGACTCGACTGACGACATTTCAATTACGCGGACTGTTGTTTATCCCACAGGTGGACTAAGTACCAAAAAATACTTCACGTACAAAGCACAAGGTTTTACAAGTACTTGACGTATCAAGTATTTGTTATACTTGAAATAACAAGTACTCGAAGTGTTGCTCAAATACTTTTTTCAATACTTTTCGCAATTAGGTTCATTGCGTTAAGCGTCATTTAGGCGTAAAAAAATATGTATAAAGTAATTTGCACATTGTATCCTCATTGTAACAAAGCATGAACTCAAATTTTTGTATTTTGTTGTCTTGAGGCCATTTCTAATCCATTCTTCAATTTTTCATAAACAAAAAAAATTCACATAGTTATTACAAAATAACCATACAAAATTAAAATTTCATTGAAAAAACAAAAAACAAGTACCCAGTACTTTAAGTAATGCTCAGCACTGATTTATACTGTACGATAATAATCGATAACCATGAATTTGATTGATACAATGCGGTAATACTATGGGTGTGTTCTTGAATGCAGATCTGCTCAGCTATGTGTTCTTTTGCATTTACATGCGGACACATCTTGAATATTTCTGAATGTAACCGAACAGAGCAGAGCTACATTAAAGAACCCGACGTATGTATTTGTTTTGCAGCAATGATCCCAACTCTGCAAAGTCCAGAGTCATCAAGGTTCAGGGACAGAAAGTTATCGACAGCGGCGGTGGCTTCCTTATCGAAGAGGATGACGATTTGGAGGCAGCGATGGTAACAATTAAGAGCATGTGAAACACCCCCCTCCCCGTCCATCCCGGGCTCAGTCGGTATCAAAAACTGTAAACAACTTTTCTCACTGGATCTCGCATATACGAG
>JAPYZC010003656.1:0-14025 GCA_030522665.1 Ichneumoninae sp. A BG-2022a | reverse complement strand
GCGGATGCAATCGGAGGCGCGGTCGCAAAGGGGTCGCCGGGCATGAGGCTACTTACGACTAGGCAAACGCAACAATGCACCGAGACGGCATCACGGTGCGCGCGAGAGATTGCCACCTTGTGCACAATAGGGACACCGGGGTTAGTCGAAACACGGGACAAGTCGGTACCACCGCGATAAATCTGTTGGAAGTTGTTGCATCGAATGTGGCATTCGGAGGGATTAGAGTTCATTCTATGTCAAGTCTGGCCTCAGAGTCGCGATAATTAGTGTTCCAACCTGCGATTGATTTACTGCTGTTCTTCCAACTTGCTCCGGTCTTCCCTATGCAATTTTCTAAAAAATTAACATCTACGACACACATTCATAGGCAAGCTAAGTTGATTAGACTGCGAATAGCGCCCGCTGAGAGCAGTTGCTCTAAAAGGCAACCTTATTGCTCGGGGCGGATGCAATCGGAGGCGCGGTCGCAAAGGGGTCGCCGGGCATGAGGCTACTTATGACTAGGCAAACGCAACAGTGCACCGAGACGGCATCACGGTGTGCGCGAGAGACTGTCACCTTGTGCACAATAGGGTCACCGGGGTTAGTCGAAACACGGGACAAGTCGGAACCACCGCGATAAATCTGTTGGAAGTTGTTGCATCGAACGTGGCATTCGGAGGCATTAGAGTTCATTCTATGTCAAGTCTGGCCTCAGAGTCGCGATACTTGGTGTTCCAACCTGCGATTGATTTAATGCTGTTCTTCCAACTTGCTCCGGTCTCCCCTATGCAATTTGCTAAAAAAATGAACATCTACGACACACAATCATAGACCGTCGCCTTTGTCGACAGGACGAAAAGTGGGACAGGTACCGATAAAGCGGAGATTGATCGTGTTACTCAGTCTCGTGAGGATACCGATCGCAATTTCTTATCTACGAACATATAAATAACCATTAGGTATGAATTCCCCTCTCGACGGTTGATCGATGCCGGTGCGCTGTAGTCTTTCATCTCGGAGTAATGGGTGCACAGGAGAATTGCGGGTACCTAGAACCTTGTTACGTGACCATTATTTCTTGTAATAGAAAAATAGCGTGCGACAACTGCCGCGATCCTCGCTGGCATGTTCACGCGACTTTCGAGTACTGACGAAGCGAACCGTAATTTAGGTAGTCGGGGTCGGTGGCGTTACGTTATATTTATTTCTCCTCCGGTCTCCACTCCATCCAGTTCGGTGCGCCTGCCTGTCTGCGTGATTTTCCGGTTGCCCTGGAAGGGTCGGCAAATTGGTTTTTCTTTATCAATCCGAGATATCCGTAATCCGGCACCTCAAGTCCTTCGGGTCGGACTTCCCACCTGGATTTTACGCCGTCCAGTCCAGCCTGGCACGACAATGGCCCAAACCCGTTTCCGGTAATCGCAGCGGTCTGCTGACGACAAGCCAAAGAACTCTTCCATAAGAGACCGCTCGTCGTTCGCTGATGTGGACCACTCCTGTTTTCCCTTTGTAATGGCAAAATCTTCACTCCTTACGATGTTCTTCTTCTCGGCGTTGAAGTCGGTAACACGGGTGCTCAACGCGGGGTGAATATGTGGAAGAAAAAGCAAACGACACACGGTCCGGTCTGCTCCGCTGTGGCTGCAACGGACACGAACGAGGCGGAGGGCAGAGTTGCAACGTATGTGAGACACGCGGACGGAATCACGCATACATACGAGAGCGACGGAAGCGAGCACCACCATCGGTGGAGAAAAGACGAGAATGTTGATTGGCCTCAAATTGAATCCCGTCCATTTATCACTCTGCTTCTGGGCCTTGCACCCTCCCAGCATCCTTGCCGGGCTCCCATTTCGTTTCTTCTTCTTCTTCGCTCCCCTCGCTCTTGCGCCATAAAATCTCCTGCGGTTCGAGCGTCCGCCGGTGTCTTCGCGTGTTTCATCGCGAGGCAAAAATCGGAACGATTCCTGGACACTCACCTGCCTCCTCCATCGTCCTTATGCCGGCTGGATCGCGCTCGCTCGCTCTCGAGCTGCCTCAAAATCGGGCTCCACCGAGTTCCAATCGGTTTTCTTGCCGAAACGTACACTGGTGCGCTGTGTTTACACGTCGGCGGACCCACACGCCGACGATGGCTATCCCGGGCCATGCCCAGAAAAGCAACAGCAACAGCAACCCCGAACATAACTCCCGAGACTCGCACATCCCGCGCCCCGCGGGCGCATTATCGTTCGGACGTTTTTGCCCCTCTCGGTGGCTCTCACCGTTTTACGGGGGTATAAAATTAATTAGCGATTCGACGAGGAGGGAACCCACGCAAGAGGAAGAGTCCGCGGTCGTTATAACAACCTCGCTCGAATGATCCTTGTCTGTTGGCCAACTTCGTCTACCGTAATACACGAAACCGTGTTTGTATTGTGTCGGACCTTATTTAGACAAGTCGCATTTTTTTTTTTGTGTTTTTTCTTTCTTCTGCCTTTTTGTTTTTTTTTTTTTTTTTTTTTTTAAAGCGACGATATCTTGTTTCCGGCTAGCTCGGTAACACGATGAACTGATGCGATTATAATCTTGCTGGTGCATCTCCACGGCGAACCCGGGCTCGGTCGGTAAAAAAACTGCAGCTCATTTTTTTTTGTCACGGGTTCTAATCATTTCCAGTTGAAAGGAAGTTCTTACGCGGATAGCTATTCAGCGTCATGTGAGAATTGATTTTTACTCGACCGAGGTCAGCATCGTTGACGAAAATGAATTACAGTTTCTATTACCGACCGTGGTATTTAAAATGCTCTTAAGGCGGGGTGAAATAGACTCTGTCGGTAACATAAACTATAATGAATGGTACTCAGAGATGGTATACATTTCGCAAAAAAGCCAAATATGAGCGGATGTAGAATTCAATACTCCGTCCGATGATAATTCGCTTTTACCCCAAATGTCAACCATTTTTACATGGTAATGATTCGAAAAATGCAACTGTCTTTCTTGCACGCATGTGTCACGTGGTACATGTTTCACATCGCCTTAAAGGCGTACACCACGGTGATATTTCAATTTTTTAGATTATATTTAGATTATAGTGTTAAGAATGTTCAGTTAAATTAGTATGTATAAATTCAACGAATTACTATTGTTATGTGGAAAGTATCGGAGTGCTCGCACGGCGGCGCGGAAAACTTTGAAGGCGTTTTTCCCGAAACGTGATTTTCAAAATCGGTGTCTCTGATATCTCAATAACAACTTGATGAATTTTTATGAAATTTTTTACCGATATTATACTTCAACAGATTCTTTAGTGCCTAACGTTTTCATATTTTTTTTAAATATATTTTTTTTACATGCTTCCAAGTGTAAAAAAAAGGGTAAAGATCGATTTTTTTTATGCACTGCCATTTTGTCAATGTTTATTTATTTTTTTCGTCGAGCACCGCGTTATATATCATTTGTTAAGAAATAATTTAAAAATTTTGTTTTAGATAAAATAACAAGTCGAAATCAGGGCCACAGGAAACGAATTTCGAAAAATATTGTTTACACCACCAGATTAAAAACACACATAACAACAATAAAATTGTATGGAAAAATGTCTATAACGTTTTTTATATATATATCCGCTTTCCACCTTAAAATAATCAAATCGATAAGGCGTATATTTACCGAGAAAAAAAAGCACGAAATATGCGTGCGTTTTTACCCATTAACTTGTAGCGTAAGCCCTCAACGCTCTTGTGGAGTAGTGATGCCCTTTTGTGCCTCACGAAAAACTATGCCTTGATGACTTTTTTTATTTTGCAACTTCTATCCTGTATAAGGAAAAGATAGTATTTTTTTGCGTTTTTACGACCATACAAAACTAACGCTTGTCGACTACACTTGCACTTTTGTTTATATTCATATGAGTTGCACATTTTATAAACAAATACTTTATTTTTATTTTCAAACAACGAATAACGAATAATTTTTCCGAGTAAATGAAAAGTGAATGATGAAATATTTAAATCGCGAATCGTAATTTCTGCTTCTATCATCATAAAAATGTTTAAGTACGGAGAAAACCGATAGACATTAATATACATTTTTCCCTTTACCGAATTCCGTGCAAACTGAAGAAGTAGAAAAAAATGCATGCAACTTGAAGTAAATGAAATACTCGAAGTACTGGAAGTATCCGAAGTACTCAAAGTGCTCGCAATATTTTTCCAGCACAGATTTATAATCCAGAGACGCGGCAGCGTCTCGAGGGCAGGTACTGGAAAAGCATAAAAATAATAATAAAAATGTTCCGTACGGTGAACAAGCCGCTTTGGTAACAACTATGAACTGCACTTGTCACAAGGATCGTTAATCAACGATCGTTTAGTACATACCGCAAGGATTACTCACTATTCGCTGTACCCAACTTTCTCGAGTAATTAATCCGAATGATCAACGGCCACGCGAAAAATATTGTGTATTTAATGACAGACCTCTGGTACAGAGAAGATAATATCGAGTCTCGACTTAGCCGAGCCAACTGCAGATTACACGCAACCGGACAGTATAATTAATCGCTGAAACTGGCGCGGGGCACTGGCTACGCTTGCGTTACACCTAATTGCAGGCTACCCAGAGAGAAGTACCAGTTTCTCTGCCAAAAAATTCGGATATCATCGCGATAAAAGTACAGTTTCCTACATTACCGGCTGGTTCAATTGCTTCTCACAATTCAGCTCGGAATTTTTATTTCCCTCCACTTCGCCGAGAGTCGAACGACCATTGACTTCACCGCGAATTCCTAAAGCGGAACGAAGCAATCTGTCCTGTGAGCGATTATTAGTTCTCAAAGAAACCTTATCGATGTTTCATTAATTTTCTCGATCCCGTCTCGTCTTCCTCGTCGTTCCGTTTCGCGGGCATAACTTCGTTCATATCTGAGCGAGAGGGGTTTTTATTGTCACGACCGACGAGTTCTGCTTTCCACGAGATTGCGGCGGTTTTCTACGAGTTCGTTCGGAGGAAATTCTCAAGATATCCTGAAGCACTAGTAATCCATACCCGTGCCTCGGGAACAAACAACGAAACGAGACCGGGCTTCGCGAATGTTTCGTTTACGTAATTTCCTCGGTGCTGAATACACGAAGACATTTTCAAAACTTTTTCGAGGCTTCTCGGGCCTGCGTGTGCTTTCGAAGAAAACGAATAATTCAAACCACTTTTCTACCTCGCTTCGTGGGTTCGTGGTAAAGAATCTTTTTTTAAGATTTCCATTTCAGGCGGCTTAAAACGGTATAAAATAATATTAGTAAATTTAGACAAAAAACTTCTGAATTTATGAATCTTGCAGGTGTTTAATTTTCGTATGCGATGGTCTTGGAAAAAAATAAACAGACATCTAGAATTAATCGGGTTGACGCATACGATAACTCGACTTCGTGCAGTTAAGGGCCTACGCCATAGTAAAATTTTGAAATTTTAATTTTTACATTTTCTAATGGTTTATAGTGTCAACAATATTCGGTTAAATTTGTATGTCGAAATTCAACGAATTACGAATGTTAGAGATCGTTATGTGGAAAGTGGCGAAGTGTTCGAGCAGCTTTACCGAGTGCTCGAGCAGCGGCCCGAGCGGCCTTTGAATGCGTTTTTCACGAAAAGTGATTTTCAATATTGGTGACCCTGATATCTCAAAAACGGTTTGATGGATTTTTACGAAAAATTTGCCCGATTCACTTCTACAGATTCTTTAGTATACTTGACGGTTTCATGTAAAAAAAATTAATAAAAAATAATTTTTTAAAATTACTTGTTCAAAGTGGAAAAACATGGGTAAAAATCGATTTTTTTCAAATGGCAGCCATTTTGCCAATTTTAAAAATGTTATTTTCCCCTCTTCAAGGACCTCGTTGTATATAATTTGTTAAGAAACAATTTTAAAAAATTGAGTCACATAAAATGACATGTCGAACTCAGGGCCACCGCAAACGAACTATCGAAGAAAAATGTTATGGCAACCGATAAAAAAAACATAAATAATAACAATAAAATTGCATGAAAAAATTCTTAAATGTTCGTTAATATCTCCTCCTTCCACCCTAAAAAATTAAATCGATAAAGCATATACTTACCGAGAAAAAAATCACGAAACATGCACCGGTTTTTACCCATTTACTGTGGCGTTTGCCCTTAATGCACGACTTAATTTTTGTTTGCCTCAATTTTCCTAACATTCATTAAAACGACTTTAGAATTTGAAAGAAGTATAAAATTTCTAAGAAAAAAATAAGTCAGTGATCCTCTAAAATGTTGGAAAAATATAAATTTGTCCGACTAAAAGTTTCTGCACGAATGCACCGGTGTTAGAACAAGGCGGAGGAATCCGTGATTCCGAGTATCTATAAGCGGGTTTCCTATAGCGTGTATTTGAATTTCGTTAGCGAAGATTGGTACGGCGGAGATGAAACTTGGAGAGTGAATTCCCATCTCGCTCGTCGACGTTTTCGTAGTCCCGGTCTTGTCGACGGGTCGAGAGCGAAGTTGATCGGGCGAACGAGGTCGGCTTCGTTTCGGGTAATTTCGAGCTAAGAATCGTGGAACCCGAGACACGACGCCGCGGCTAGCTACGTGGACGAGGCTAAGATGAAATGGACGGACGGACGGACGACGGAGACGGACCGACAAGAAAATTGAGCTGCTGCCTCCCAGGATTGGAGTTAAACTTCCGAGGCGAAAGGAAAAATGAGCAGTCGTAAAGCAAATCGCTCGGTCGGGGTCCCACATACCCCATTTGAGCAACAACAAAAATAGCCTTACTTCGCGAAAAATATACCATTTCCTGACTGCTCCACTACACGCGGAAAAATCATTTATTTGTCGGGCACCCGCAAATAAATATTTATTTGGTTTAAATAAATAATTTTGATTTAAATAAATATTTATTTCAATTATGTAAGTATCTATTTTTATCAAATAAATATTTATTTGCGGGTCACCCGTGAAGTAAATTATTTTTCTAGGTGTACCGCGACGAACCAAATTCAATCCTTTACGAGTAACTAAAAAATTCGTACATTCCCCACCATTGTTTTCGAAGGTACTTAATGAAGGGTTAATGTGTAGTTTCTCACATTTACGAGATGAAGGATTAAAACAGCCAATTTTATATTTATTTTATATCTATGATCTGAACATGTGACTGTTTTTATAATTTCTTGATTTTTGTTTTTGTTGCAGGTACGTACTTCTTCCTGATCATGGCTACACGGTTGGGATATCGTGAAAGACTTTTTTTTATTGCATGCAATTTATTATTTTTCTCTCGATTCTGAACTGCGCTGGATAAGTTCTCGGTGAGTGAAATTTTTCCATTACTCTAGGAAACATTTTTCAAGCGTTAGATCGGGGCTATAGCATGGCCTAAATAGGGCTTTTCCGGACTTCTTCAGGGCCTGATGCATCACTCTAAAATTTCTATCATCAAAACAGATGGCTCGGTAAGTCCTGAAGGATGTCGGCAGTGGAAAATCGAAAGGGTGAATTTCTGTCAAGAAAGCCTGTTTATCCCGGCATTAAATGATTCACCATTGATCACACGATCTATCTATATGTAAAATGATTTAAATAAAAACAGCATCGCTAAAATTTCTTGCACATTTACATCTCTATCGCTCACAACTCGGTCAGATAACAACTCTGCCAGAACACATCTCTACCATATTACAACGCTACCAAAATCTCTCCCAGTAAGTAAAAAAACTCTACCAGAATCAAAATAAAATTCTACCGAACTTGAAATAAAACTCTACCGGAATAGAAGGCTATTCCTTGTATTTCGGTAGAGTTTTATTGTAATTCCGGTAAAGTTTTATTGCAATTCCGGTGTTTTATTGCAACTTCGGTAAAGTTTTATTGTAATTCTGGTAAAGTTTTATTGTAATTCCGGTAAAGTTTTATTGTAATTCCGGTAAAGTTTTATTATAATTCTGGTAAAGTTTTATTGTAATTCCGGTAAAGTTTTATTGTAACTCCAGTAAAGTTTTACTGCAATTCCGGTAAAGTTTTATTTCCATTCCGGTAGAGATTAATTTAAATTCCGGTAGAGTTTTATTTAAAGTCCGGTAGAGTCTCATTTCGATTCTGTCAAAGTTATTTTACTTTTCGGTAGACATCTTGGTTCAGTTGTTACGTGATGGAGATGTAAATGCGCCTAATTTCTATAATCGAACAGACGGCGCGCAAAGTCCTGAACGGTGTCGGGAGTCAAAACGCAAAAGGTCAAATTTCAGTGCGCACGAGCCTGATGCCCAAATGATCCACATCGCCCGCATGATCTATCTCATGAGCGAGGGCTCCGGAGTTATAGCAACGAGACTCCTCGATCCGTTACCCTCCCGACGAATCGATAAATCCTCCGCGATATTTCCTCGTCACGTCGAGCTTTTTACGACGCACGCTCTCCGCATATAGCCATGCAGTATATTAAGTGGTCCGCAGTTCGGAAAGGTCGCTCGGTCCCACCGGGATACAGCGAACGGTCGCGATTTTTCGCGATAAAGTTCGAGAGCCAGATGATCGAAGGCTCCCGATCATGTTCCCCTAGCGAACCGGAGCTGCCCCGTCGGGAACCGTGCCAACCAGCAGCCATCCCTCGGATGAAATTATCAGCATACAATTTTGTTCTAGAATAGCGGAGCGATCCTCGTAACGGTGGCCGGAAGAGTTCCGAATATATAATCAGTCAAGATTCAATGGAATTCGCGATTCGGAGCGAGCAACGGCCCGAAGGAGTGGGCTAATACCTAAATAATTGGGGACTGAAAGTGATATGATTTAATGGGCGAGAGCGGCGGAGAGTGGAAAAAAGAAGAAAAAAAAATGGGGAATAAAAAAAAATCGGTGCGACGACTCCACCTCTCGGACAGTGGGTGGAAAAAAAAAGAAAAAAAAAAGAGTAGTCGAGGGTTTCGGCTGGTGCCGCTGCAGGCGATAAATGCTGACGGCTACAGCTCCCGAGGAGGCTGGACCTCCTGGTAATACTTTTGGAAAAAATTTCCTCCTTTTTGCTCCGCCAATTTTTCGCACACGAGAGTGTACTCGAGATAGCGCGAATAAGGTGCGGGGTTTTTCAGACCACGCCCGGATTATCGGGTTCCAGCTTGGAAACAGCACTAGCGTTCGATGTTCGAAAATTTACAAGCGAAATGTGCCGACATTGCGAATGTGTCGTTATCAGCCTCGTTTTTTTTTATTTTTCGATTCAATCGTCATGGTTATTAATATGAACAGTGAAAATCGCGGTATAGGAAAAGTGTATTTATGAAAGGGTCGTCAAATTGAAGGGAATATTTTTCAATCTTTTTCTTTTGAAAGCCACCCGGCCGTACTTCCGGTTACCGTCAAAGGATTCGAAAAATAAAGAGGATATGCGCGGCAATCGAAGTTTAATAAAAATATGTCGATGAAAAACTACGATTGAAATATTTATCTTCCATGCGCGTGCATCGTCCGTCAGAATGGCGGTGGAATAAAAAATATATATATTTATATTTTATTCCACCGTGATGTCCGATTTATTCCGTGTAGAATATTTCAGGGAACCGCGCGGCTGATTACTTTTTAATGCATTTTCACAGTGGTTGATTCTGACAAACCAATATTAATTTTATCACAGCGCACGGAATGCAGCTTGAATGATATACTAGAACCAATACTTTAGCGCATTATCGTCGTATGAGACGAGGTGTTATACATATTAAAAAAAATCCTGCCATTCTCTTCAGCAGGAGCGCGTCCGTTATTGCCGTGCCTTCGCACCCAGAAGGCCCAGATCATGCTACGCTATTCGCACATCGTTCGGTAGTTTATCCGCGACTGCCGCTTCGGAATTATATTTTTGGAATTTTCGCAGTGGTTGATTCTGACAAGCCAATATTAATTTTATCACAGTATATGGATTGCAGCCCGAATGATACGCTAGAACCAATACTTTCGCGCATTATCGTCGTATGAGATGAGGTGTTGTATAAAAAAAAAAAAAAAAAAAAAAATTCCTACCATTCTCTTCAGCAGGAGCGAGTCCTTTATTGCCGTGCCTTCGCAGCCAGAAGGCCCAGATCATCCTACGCTATTCGCACATCGTTCGGTAGTTATATTATAATTAACTTTATATTATAAGAAAATTCCGGAATTATATTTTCGGAATTTTCACAGTGGTTGATTCTGACAAGCCAATATTAATTTTATCACAGCACATGGATTGCAGCCCGAATGATACACTAGAACCAATATTTTCGCGCATTATCGTCGTATGAGACGAGGTGTTGTATTAAAAAAAAAAAAAAAAAAAAAAATCCTGCCATTCTCTTCAGCAGGAGCAAGTCCTTTATTGCCGTGCCTTCGCAGCCAGAAGGCCCAGATCATCCTACGCTATTCGCACATCGTTCGGTAGTTTACCCGCGACTGCCGCTCCGGAATTATACCGCTGGACAGTTTTGCAGAGATATTGCCCCGGGGAAACAGCAAAGTGATCTCTCAGTGTCCATCTACGGTGGGTCCGAGTCGGGATAAGCGCCCGGGCGATTGGAATGAATGGCATGAGATTTTACGATGCGCAGTCGTTCCGCTCGGAACTTCGGAATTCGAAGAGTTCTCGGGCGTTAGAGAGGGAATATACATTTCGAATGCGCCGCCCGCCAAAACAAATGGCCTATACAATCAGCTTGATGCGTTTTGATTCTCGGGATAAAAAAAAGATTTTTTTTTTTTACCAAAAAAAAAAATGTATACATATCGCGAAAATTATTCACTTCCGCGTGGGTTCGAACAATTTAAACCGTTCGCCTGGCTCGACTTCTTAACGCATCATCGTATATTACATCGGCCCACACGCTTTATGCCTGTGTGTAACCGAGATTTCGGTACGATTATTCAAGCCAACGGCGTCACTCTCGCTACTTTACTCGTGGGTGGAGGAAACGATCGGGACGTACTTGTACCGAGACGATAGATAGAGAGCAAGAGTATGCGTTTTTTAAAAAAATATGAAAAATAAAAAAAGGTAAAAATACCACAAATAAACGCCTGACTGGCGAATGCGAGGTAGGCGTGATAACGCGCACACGCTTTTGCGATTTCCGACGGTAAACGACCTACTAACGGTGATCTATTTCGTTCGTGAATCTTCCATAACGCCTTTTACCTCGTACCGTTTGTACTTTGCTCGCTCGCAAAACCCCGTACATAACTTAACCGACGATTTCAACGAGGCACACGCTCGCGGTGCACCAATTTATTCAGAATATTCACTACTTTTTCCAACCCCCTGCTTCTCCCACGCGTATTTTCTGCTCCTGTGCATCAATTTGATTATATCATTCTTTCTTTTATGGAATTTTATTATATCAAGGTATTTACTTTTCGATAGATGAAATCTAAACGATGTGAGGATTTTTCGTATTTCATGTACCCGACAATAACAACAGAGGATACTTGACATTATACCGTTGTTCTGCAATTATTTATTTATTAATTTGTTTATTTATTTATTTACGGGGACTAACCACTTTACATTAATAAATATACGATTATATGTCTAATATAGGTTCTTAAAAGTACACAAAAAAAAAAAATGTATTTGACGGCCACCGTTTATTAAGATTAAGTAAAATATTTATTTGATTTAAATAAATATTTATTTAAATTAAGTAACTTAAATAAAATAAATATTTGTTTAAATCAAATAAATAGTTTACTTAATCTTAATAAACGGTGGACGTCAAAACAATTTTTTTCTAGGTGTAACTCATTTAAAGATCTCAAAAAATAAAAAATCGTGCAATAATAGTTACTATTAGTAACAAAGTACATTATTCGGGGTGTAGGATAATGTCGAGCATAGCGCTCCGAAACTGTCCGATCGAAATGTTGAATGGATCTAAGCAAGCTTGCTCGTTTGCCGCCATAGTGATCCGGCGAACTGCTGATCGCGAGGTCAAGGTTCTACGAGCGTCTAGGACATGAAATGTTTGTCCTATTTATGATTATTATGATTATGATTATGATAATTTATTTACTATATTATGATTATAATAATGTCGTATTTATGATTATTATCATTTATTTTTTCAAATGACTACATAAACCCATTCGACTTTTTATTTTCATAAAAAGAAAACTCGATTGGGTTTTTGTAGTTCAATTGTAGTCCAAGAGTTGTAATCCAATTAGCATTCGGCTCGCCATGGCAATGTAAAATTGCGAAAATCTTGTATTTGCGTATACTAGTTTATAATTTAATTAGTTCGAACTCTTTGCAGCGTAATTAGAAAATTAGATATTTTCACTCGTGCGCAGAAGTCCGACGGCTTATATTTTGCTGCTAATTTGGATGAAAATAATCGAAGATGGCTCGAGGCGTTGTGTATTCCGTTTAAATTTCCTGCTCCTGTGCTTTACTTTTTTCTCATTATTTCTTTTATGGAATTTTATGATATCAACGTATTTACGTTTTAATAGGTAAAATCTAAACGCCGTGAGGATTTTTTTCTTATTTCATGTACCCGATAAAAACAACGGAGGATGCTTCGCATAGTACCGTTTCTCTGCAATAATGTCGTATTTACGATTATTTATCTTTTTTTCAAAAAAAAAAACGAAGACCCAAAAAAAAAAAAAAAAAATCATCAAAGACTCGCCGTGGTAATGTTAACATAATAATAATTACCAAAATCTTATATTTGCCTATAATTGTTTATTAATTAATTACTTCAAATTGTTTGCAAGTATAATTGAAAAGTTAGTTATTTTCACTCGTGCGCAGAGGCCCGACGGCTTATATTTTGGCGTTAATTTGGCTGAAAATAATCGAAGATGGCTCGAGGCGTTGTGTATTCCGGTTAAGTTTCTTGCGAGAGACACAGACGCGAGCGTAGCTGGAAGTCGAAGCACTGGGTCTTAAGGTCCCGATAGACGGTGCATATACGGTTACTAAATAGTCGACGAGGAGTCGGAGAACCGGCGTCGAGAGCGGAGCCGATGCTCTGGTATTAGCAGCTAATAATATCGGGTAACGAGGTATATCTGCACGGTAGCCGTGTACCAACGCAGGGTTACAAGTGCTGAACGCGTCTATCGTACGTTTGGTAGAGGCACACCGGGGACGGCCTGCAAGAGCACCCTGCAGAAGTACCAGTAGTTTGTGTATACACGAAACTGGTCTCGGGTTACGTTCTTCGACGGCTTAAAGTTACCTTCCTGTTTTCTCCCCCCCTCTGTTCCCTTTACACTGTGCATACGCTGTAAAACGACAGTCTCATATTTGCAAGTCCCGCAAGCCTGATGGAGTCGTTACCGCGAGTTACGGTGAAACTTTCACACAAGATTTAAATTCTGGATACATTTCGGTAGACTATATATATATATATATATATATTGTAATGACCGAGCGAATGGATAACGCGCGTATTTGTTTTTAGGGCGGATATTATTAATAATGATAAGCGTTAATTATCCCGATCACGTAATGTCACACGTTTGTTCGCTTTGAAGGTCTCGTTCAGGCTCGTCAACATGACGTCGATCTTGTATCGATCGTCCGTTCGTTCGTCTATTGTCAAACCTAACCAAGATCGTGTGCCTTAACGAATAGTCTGCTATATTTGTTACTATATATTATATATATACTAGCGGGTTATTGTGGCTTGCGCGCTCGCACCCATTTCTGGACGTAAACGCTTATTATTCTAAATTCGTCAAAAGACTGATTCAATACTTGGATGGATGACCGCAGTCACCCATCCAAGTACTGCCCCCCCCCCCCCTCGATTCTTCACACGGCGGTGGCGGCGAAATCTTTTTATATTATAAACACTGTAAAAAATGTCTGTTTGAAAATTCATAAATGTATATGAAGTTTGATGCATATACAGTATATGAAATTTCATTGACATGTATGTAAGAATATTGCGTTGTCGGTATATTAAAAACAATATTATTTGTATAATATTTGTAATAATAACATAATTTTCATATACGGATGTCTTAATTTTCAATGCCATCACCAGTAATTTT